>JAQFZH010004883.1:0-11316 GCA_034695485.1 Entomobrya nivalis
AAAGCAATCCTAAAAAGCAATCCTAAAAAGCAATCCTAAAAAGCAATCCTAAAAAGCAATCCTAAAAAGCAATCCTAAAAAGCAATCCTACAACACACTTTATGAAATGGAACTCGTGCTTTGAATAAAATGATATTATACGATGTTACTCAAGTATACATAAATGCAATTAACAACGATTTAAACTGGAGTATAATTAAATGCAATTAACAACGATTTAAACTGGAGTTTTCATTTTTATTTGATTACAACAAAGTACAATTAAATCATTTAATTTCTTGAAGTGAATTACAATCACTACATATTATACATGTCTAATAGACTTCATTAATTGTAATGAATTTTTTTTCGAAATGAAATATAGTAATCAAAATCAATTTACATGATATTTCTTCATTGCATTCAAAATATCAATCATACGACAATAGCGGTGTTTCAGGATGACATTCAGATCGTTGGTGGATACCTTCGGATTGTTAATGTCGAAAATGTGATACACTTCTTCGAACTTCTCAGCGACATTCGCGTGGTACTTGATGGCATCCTTGTCGTATTTTAGTGACACAAAATCAGCATACGCCCACTCCAATAACAAGTAGTAAACTTCCATGGGGTCCAAATCCAATTCCTTAACGAAATACCGGAGGTCTTCGGCTTCCAGGTGCTTCGTCAGGTCCTCGTATAGTTTGTTTCCGAAAAAATTCATCAGCGTGTGCTTGAGAGTAGTCAAGATTTCTGGAACGCGTAACTTAATAGCTACTCTTAAGAGGGGGACCTTGTTGTGTTGGGCATCCCAAACTTTTTTAATTGGTTGATTCCGACAAAGAAATTCCCAAGTGTTCTTGATTTTTAAGTGCTCGACCATTCCAAACAAGGCGATGCTGACTTGTGGAATCCACTCTTTCGGAACATCGATTTGGTACAGCATCTTGATAAGGCTATCAATGTCGGCACTTGTCCCCCAGACTTGATAAGCAGGCGGTTTTGGTGGATTATCCGTGAAAAGCTTCACAATTTCCTCGTGTAAATGTACTTCCTGGTAATTGTCTAGATCAAAAGTATCTTTGATATAAGGCGTAGTTGTAGTATGTAACTCGAGGTCACGTTTGATGACCATATGAGACAACGATTTGTTAGAATCAACACACCGCGCGCTGGTAACAAGTGTAGCTAAGTTATGCCAGGTTTTCTTTACATTTTTAAAATCGCGTTCAGTTGCAAAAAAGGTAGGCTTTTCCTCCAAGTCCTCATCCAAGAAAATCATTGCCACCAAGCTATGCTGTGCTTCAAGCAAAAGCTGAACTTCTAAGGCACTGTAATTGTTGGCATCACTTTGCTGATTAACGACAAGACTAATTAAATCAATCACAGCTCCAGGTATATTTCCAATTTCAGCAACGCTGATGTAATCTATTCTCAACGCTCGCTGCACTCTAAACGCGGCGGTCTTGGTCACAAGGGTAATAAAGCCATCCTTCCTTTGCTCACAGAGTTCCATCAATTTCACTACTTCGTTGATATCGGCTTTTACACAAAATTCAAATACCATTACACCAACCACGAAATGGCCAAAAACGGCTTGGGGATTTTTCTGCAATAAAATATTAAAATTTCCAGCACTTGTGGTGTCGAGCTTTCCACCCAAAAAACCCGTAACGACATTAATTGTTGATTTTTCTTCCTCGGTAAAGGTCAAAACCATTTGATCCAGAGTTGTCTCGTTTCGTGTAAGCCCCCATATTTGAAACAAGAACAAGATGTACTTGAAGGTCTTGTCCTCATCTTTGTCTTCTACATAGACATTGACTCCTTGTGTTAAAACACGTTTAGTTGTATTACTGGCATGTACTTCAGGGGGTGGACTACTACTTGTACCTGACAGTTGAGAGGGTGGCGGTGAAGCACTTGGTGAAACTGGGGCTCCTTCTGCTTGATAGGGTGGCGGTGATGCACTAGGTGAAACGGGGGCTCCTTCTGCTTGAGAGGGTGGCGGTGATGCACTTGGTGAAACGGGGGCTCCTTCTGCTTGAGAGGGTGGCGGTGATGCACTTGGTGAAACGGGGGCTCCTTCTGCTTGAGAGGGTGGCGGTGATGCACTTGGTGAAACGGGGGCTCCTTTTGATGGAGCTAAGTTAATTGGTTGATTAGGTGCCTGGCTGTACTCAAAGATTTTTGATAGTTCGTCATCATCGTCCTGTTCGGCAACAAAACTCTGCTTATGGTGAGATTCTTCTTGCTCGGGCTGGTGCTTCGAAACACGTGGCTTCTTCGTGACTGGCAGATTGACCCTGGTAGCTTTCTTAGATAGCTCCGTGTTAGCTTTCTGAGATACCTCTTGGGTTAGACCATACTCTTCAATATCATCAGCGACAACCTCATCGTTTCCTGGTTGATCTTCTTCAAGTTGTCTCTTTTCAACAACCTTCGGTTTTGGAGTTACAAAAGTCTTTTGAACATATTTGGGTACTCTGGTATTTCTCCTTGGGGCGTGAGTTGGTGGGGGGCCCATCACATCTGGTTTGCCACCATTCGTTGTAAACTTATTTTTATCCATCGCTGCCTCCTAATAACAAAAAATATAGATATTTTAATGCAAAAAAATTAACTCCACGCCTTCAAGGATGTAAAAAAATTGATGTAATAAAATAACTGCACTAATTTACCGGCTTAAGAATACCGCCACAGGGTGATTTGGTGTGTCCTTTATATTCTTTTAAACAACGGAACCTTTGGCAGCAGCACGGGCACCTGTTCAGTTCCTTCCTCTCTGGCAAATTATCTTTGGAATGTCGCAAAACTAAATTAGGGCTGTTGAACTTTCTCTTACACAATTTGCAGTCATATGATAGGTTAAGATGTTTAACGTTATTGTGGATAGTTAAAGCATCTTGGCTTTTATATTTAGCTTCACAACTGTCGCAACTATAAATTATTCTCGTCTTTGAATGCCATGTTTGCATATGCCTTGCAAAATGATTAGTAGTTATTTCCTTTTCACATTTTGGACATATTTTTATTTTAATCTTTTTAACTTCAAGCACTGGTTTTTTTATTTTACTCCCGGTTGTTGGCCGACCAGCCATTGCTTAACTGCATGATGACGACGGATGAGGAAGTGAATATTCTGCGGATACACTAAAACAGGCACGTCGTTCTTCGATCTCTTCTACAAACCGACTGAGACTAAAAACGTTGTGCAAGCTGGTTTGTATGTATGCGTCATAGCAGGCATAAGACCACACACGTTAAGTGTTTTTACTTTCACCAAAGAGCAAGGCAACAATGGGGCTACCCGAGACAAATTCCATGATTACCAAAACATATTTCTATGTACTAATTTTAACGTAATCAAATATAATTATCATCGAGTTAGATCGACAATGAACATATTTTGTGAGAACAATTTTAACTATGCACGTACAATTTATAATTTTTTGTAATACAATATAACTAACAACAAACCTAAATTTTCATTCGGATTTTTTTGAATAAAATAAATTTTGCAATGTATCCTGAACTATGTGAAGTTTTTAGTATGCTTGAACCTACTTACAGGATAATTAACATGCCTGAAGACGGGTTAGACAAACTCAAAATGATCATCACATTGTCTTTGCAAACTATTATGTTCATGTGTTGCTATTACTACGCACAGTTCATGTTACTACCACTGTAAAGCGGCAGCATTGAATGGCATGTGGGGAGATTATATTTGGCTTGACCCACGAGACCAATACAAGGCGCAACTTGAGATCCGTTGCAAGGTTCAGGAGCAAGTTATGACTATTAAAGATTACATCGAGTTCATTCATTTTAAGCCGACAAAGGAGATCATGACCGCAGAAGATATAGATGCAGCAAGATATGAGGAAGGCATGTACATGTTTTCAGTTAAACAAAAATGATCTGTTACTTTGATTTAATTTCTAATTAATTTTCATTGTAGTTGAAAAATGGTTCTCAACCGAATGGGTGACCAGGTGGAGATATGTGCGACAGCTCATTTTTATCAACGTCCGATAAAAGTTTACCATGTATGTATGACGTTGTTCATGAACCCAAAGTTAAGCCGGCATATGGAGTTCTCATTGAGATACTTTTGTACAAAAAACATTACTTTCTCCTGGAAATGGCCCCGTTTCACAAAGCATACTTACCTAAACGGCTGGAGTCTTTATCTACCCACACCTTCCTATCTGTCATTCCGGATTTGCCTTCCTCCTTCCCGTTTGACATGATTGCTGAAGATTATTATGGTCACAAAAAGTACTTCCGTATATGCAAATCTGAATTATACGACTTTTTGTGGAGAAACAGAAACAAAGTACAAGCAATCCTCGAGCGCTTGAGCAATAAGAATAAAATGAGCGTGGGAACCTACAGTAAGTTCTTTCAGTTCTTTCGTGCAAAACATGCATGTATACACATCCACACGATGAGTACATAAGGACACATTACTCATTTTACTCTCATTTCATTTTTTTAGAGAATGCTGTCAAGACAGACAATGAAACGTCTGGAATTTATAGGCGGGACTTACACCGCATGCCACGCGTTTAATACAGGAAAAAGAGCAGTGGTCAATTCAATTTTAGGGTCAGGAGATGCTTTGTGTTAGTTACAGGAGCAAAATTATAAATCTCATTGGTTCAGTTTACGAGTGAAACATTTATAAATTGTTGAAATAAGTGAAAATTACAACCACATTTAATTAATAAAGTCCGAAAGTTAGTTTTACTCAAACCTAAACTACATCAAGTTTTCTTTTTTATGTTTCAAAATTTTTCTGCCATTACTTCTTTATAATTATGGCACAAGCTCAACAAGTGCCCGTGCAACCTCCAAATTATCTAAACTGTTGTTTGGCTTGTTCTTTCAAGGTGATTATCCATTCTTTTGCATCAAAAATAATTTCACAACTACTGCGCGACTAATTAAAAATAAGTGCTCATATAGGAGTAATTTGTAATTTTTTTTCAAAATAGAAACTAAAAATGCAGGTATGCCTACTAGACCTGATGATGACAGCTGGCCTGACAGTGCAACAGTTATGGGATGCCCTTGTGGATATTGATGGACAAAGTCTACGCCAGTTATTGGACGAAACCCAAGAAAGGCTTGTGACTTTCATCAGTACTTTGGAAGACGAAACAAAGACCTCTCTGAGGATGTTGTGCAGATTGCTCGTTGATGAGCATTATCCCAATGAACCCCCAGTTGTGCATGATCGGTATTACACCCGGGATACAATGATGGTAAAGTGCAGTTTTGGCAACCTTGATGTGGAAATGGGCCAGGTTCAGAGGGATGGAATTCTGGAATTATTCCAGAAAAACAAGTACTGCGAGGAAGTCCATTCAATTTTGGAAAATTTGAAGAATGACTTCCTAAAAGAAGTCGTGAGCGATAGGGTCTTCAAGTACCTCCCCAACGTCCAAAGCGACTCATACGTATCCTACTGTCTTGAAACTGGGGAAGTCGAACGAGGTTTCTTAAAGTATGGATCCGTCTGTAGTATCACCAAGAGGTTAGGCTACTGGCAAAACATGACGCATGAGCAGCAGGTTAACCTGATTATCCACGACATCGCGCATACCAAAAGGTAAAAATGATTGATTTTTTTTGCATTTTAATAAAATTCATTCCTACTATCGTCTGTGTAAACTACTTTCATTATATTGTTTTATGACTAATTTCATTATATTGTTTTATGCAAGATGTTCCATGGTCATTCTGAAGAACTTATTTGGACCAAATAAAAGATTTTCTAGCATCCAGGAATGGATGACGGTTCTAGCAGGTGCTCTGGCTAATCTGAATGATGTCCTGGTTGTGTTTGTCATAAATTATGATGACTTTGATATCGAATATTTCCCAAATAAACAAAGGGCACGCCAACTCATTAACCTGGATAGTAAAGTCTTCCTCGGTCCAAGGATACAATGGTAAAGTGATCAAGAAAATGCATACCTTTCTAACAGAATTAAGCCTACAATATGCAATGTTTAACAATTTATTGAATTTTGTTTGTATCACTTGCAGGGTGGATTGCTCCTCTGTTGACGACAACATTAGGGCAAGTGACGCCGGGAAGCACATGGACTTGAATCTACACAGATTGGATGATGGTTCAGGAAATAAGGTGTAATCAGACAAACATTGCGAGGTGTTCATAAGAAATTTTATTGATAAGCAAATGTAATGCACTAATTAATTCATTCAAAAGTACTCACAATGCATTGTTAATATAATATTTTATTACAATCAAATCTATTCTTGAAAACTCCTAAGCTCCCAATTGATTCGCTTGCCCTTTTCGCTAGAATTAATGTTATCATCTTCGGATGAGGTGTCTGTCCTGTGTTATGAAATGAATAAAAGGATTTGAAATTTTATTGCATTAAAATATATAAACCAGATCAATGTCAATATTAGTTTTCTCATTGCTTCATTACCACTTGATTCTCCTGGTGAAAACGGGGTCTTCCTCAGTGTTAACGGACCGCTGTGCATCTTTCTTGGACGTCTTCTTCCTCACCAGGGCCAGGTCAATGTAGTTGTAAACAATTACAATAAGAACATTGTCAACTAAACCCATAGAATCATGTACCAGCTGGATCCATTGTTGAGTTCCAAGCACTTCCTTGGTGGAATCGACATAGCCTTTGCACACTACCATCGATAACCTGAAAACATAATACATATAATACTTTACTGACTACAAATTTCTTAGGTGATATCCATGCCCTTTACATCAAGCTAAAACTAACTTTGACGTGTTCTGAAGGGCGTAAGTAATTTCTCTTTCTTGTTCGAAACGTGTCAGATCCTTCCAGTGCCCTTTGATAGTAGTGATCCTTGCCATTTTCTCCTTAACGGAACATCCAACTTCAATTATTCCTGTTTTGAAGCAGACAGACAAGCTGTTTTCAAATCCAAATTCAGGCAGTACTTCGTCTCGACCTTCCTTCTTCACACATTCCAAGAAATCCTGCTTAAGGTTCTCCAAGATATTATTACCAATCACGCAACGTTCATCCTTTTGGAAGATTAGTAATATATCCCCCCTCCTCACTTTCCCCAGCTCGACAGTGTCATCTCCATAAATGTACCTCAAGTCTAGCTCTTCGCGTTGCCAATAACCTCGATGAACTAACGGGGGTGTCTTTGGGGAGTGGCTTCGTCGTAAAGCCTGCAGAAATACTGCTAAATAACTCAAACGATCTTCTGTTAAACCATTCTCAAGCAACCACTTCCAAAGTACACTCCCTTCCTTCCACTGATCAATTCCAATGCGGTTCTTCCACATGTACGTTATCAGGTCGCAAGAAAACCCAAATCTCTGTGAATCAAATGTATTCGTTCATCATCTTGTTATTTAATTGGAGAAGCATTCTTTGATGGAAACAAATAAATATTAAGTTTACCTTTACGACGCATGCAGAACAGCAAACTTTCCCGTTGAAATTATCAATTAGTTTCCTAACTTCTAAATCCATCTTAACTCTGACAAATCAAGATAATTATCTTTTACGAAACAAAATATATCAACACAAAATTGAATTAAATTCAGGTTTACTACTCCAGATGATTTGGAGATTGTTTGTGTATTTGGAGTACCTGTGTACGAAGCATTATGAACGCAGAAGTGAATCAGATCAAATGAATGAATGCTCGTCGTTTTGAATAATTTTAAATCCAATGCCATAACTTGTCCTTGTTAATTGAATAAGCCAAATCAAACAAACAAATATTTTATGCAAAAAATAACATTTTACTTTATTTCATATTTTCATATGCATTACATAATTACATCATCAATCATCGCATTAAAACAAAAACATGTCAATACTTTCAATTGCTCGTTGATCCGCAAATACATTTATCATGGTCAAATCAAGCCTGGAATAAAACAAAAGTGATGAATTCAACCAAACATATATTATTCATTTCATCAATGTACTTCCATTAAAAAATTTAATATCCTTTACCACTTGATTTCGGCATCAAGATCCATGTCAAAGTTGACAAACTCCTTGAGTTGCTGCATTGAATTAACTCCTACGTCTTGATGTACGTTGTAAGGAATAACGAACACGCAGACCTTGATGCTCAGGCCACAATAAATGCTGGAGAAGAAATCAATCCATTCCTTTACCGTCGGGGAGGTGGGCGTGCAATCCACCACTAACAAATTGACACTGCAAATTAGATCAATCAAAATATTTATTTGATGCATAAAACAAAACCTACCATGATTAAAGGGATTAAACCTTAAATGATAAAAGTTTGTAACCTTTCAATTAATTCCAAGTGGCCTTGTAATTTCTGAAACAATTCAAGCATGGTCCCTTGGTTGTGGGACAGTGCAAAGACCTCAGTAACTTCTGTTCCATGGAATACCTCCATCTGATTCCTTCCAGTAGAAATCCGGACGACTTTGTTCAGGACAAACCTGGAATGCTCAGGTGAAATGTTGTTGGATACTTCAATGTTCAAACATTCCATTTTCATCTTTTCAATGACTTGTTCCACGACCCCAGATGATACGTCATCTTTAATTAGCTCGAGAACATCTCCACAAGTTGTCTCGCCAAAAACCCGCTCCACTCCATTCACGTTTGCCGAAATAATGTAATTGTCTTTGAACAAATGCCCCGAGTGGAATAAAGGTGCATACACCGGTCCAAACACACCAATCAAGTAACGGCACAGGTCAAGGATCGAAGACCTTGTCCCCTCATCCATCTGGTTAAGCAAGCTCTTTACGTAAAAATGATTCATTTCAAGTACATCAGCGACAGAAATTGATTGATTCTGAGCATAGTTGAGCAAACTTTTCCCCACGCCAAGCTCCTAGGGAAAGTCAAGCAAGAGTGACATCAAAATTAAATAAATGACATCAAAATTAATATACTGATCATGTGCGAAGATAACCACAATTTCGCTCTGAAACTGATAAGTTCATCCATTGTTTAACCTAACCTTACCAAACCTACCCTATTCACATAAACAAAATACAAACCAAACTCATCCATTTTACACCATTCCATATGTAAAGGGGAATTCCGGGATTTACTAAGTAGTGTATCCCCGTAAAAAATATCATTTCAAACACTTATATTTTGATTGTTACAAAAACATAGGGATTAATTAGTTAACAAACATTACCTGCAAGCCGCAATACAAACAACAATTATGTGCTTCTGCCATAATTAACTTTTCTTGAATCAAACACTTTTTACTTCACACCGAAATTATTTGTAATGAGGCAACAAGCTAGTAAAAGCAATAACGAATTGAAAGCGACGGTGTGACCGATGAAACGTACGTTGTTTCTTCTGTCTAGCTTCAGTGTTGCATTGCGAGTCTGTGCACATATCGGTAGAGGGTGATGGTAGTATTACAGCTATACCCAAAGATACTTTCTTCGGGGGCTAATAGATATACGCATGATGCTTAAGACCAACAGGCTAAATGAAAATTTTAATCATGCACTAGTCCGTATGATTGTTTAGCATGATAATCATCTGTTTTCATCAAAAATATAAACAAAGTGGACACATCAAAATTAAAGTATTGTAATCCAGCTAAGTAGGTCATCCAGCTGTTCGAACACTGCTGCCGACATGTATCTACATTGAATGGAATTAATCGTTAAAACTTGTGCTTTTGGTTAATATTTTTTTTCATCAAATTTTAATTTTAAACAACTTATCACCTTCAGTGTGCTTTCATATAGCATCACTGATAACGGTCATGAATATCTTCAGATAGTTAAAGGTAATAAGTTTTTAGGGGTTGCATGTGGTTTCAGTTAACTTGATGATTCTAATTATAACATTAGATTATATAGTTAGTTTCATAGTAGTTTCTGTATTGACAATGGTAAACTATACATATGAAAAGATGTAACGGGAGTTGAACTTATGGGAATCAAGTAATAAGGGAATATGTACCTTCATCGGGAATTACAAGGGGACCCTTATCACCAATGAATAAATGCTGGGTGACAGTAGTGTTTGCAGTGACGTGTTATCATTAAATTTTTACATCAAAAACATTGCAGCATTTATGCCTCGCATTGTAAACAGGTTTACCATTTGTGCACCAGACATCCCGACACCGATATTTACGAGTCACTTTAAGCGATTATGTCCCCATTTCTAGCTTTGTCCACACTAACCAACAGGCTATCGTTGCTGAGAAGTTATACATGAAGTTGGAAAATGGAAGAGTTGGAATTTTTGCGTATGTTACACTCAAGCCTGGAACGGTGTTGGGTGAATACACTGGAGTTGTGGAACGTGGCGATACGTATTTTTGTGATGAGGATAGAATGTTTACACGAAGAATCCCTCCTACTGGACAAATCATTAACTCCACTCAATCTGGTAGCTTCCTTCGTTACATGTCACACGCTTGTGAGCCAAACTGTGAGAAGGTTCTCTGGGTACATGGATTCCAGTACCATATCATATACAGGACTACACAACAAGTCGAAAAAGACCAACTTTTAACAGCACGCATGACATGGGAATTCGATAACGCAGAGTCAATCAGAGTAAGTCAACCTGGGTAGACTAGTATTTTTTTGATTTGATAATTATAATCAACAGTTTCTCCAGCCTTATTTTATTGCATAAAAAATATTATCTTCAGCAATTTCGATGTCAATCTCCACTTTGCACTGGGCATGTCGGGCGTCTCAGATCATCACAGAAAGTAGATGCAATCATTACCTTCAAGAATGCAGTCATGTGTGGATCTGGAGAAGGAACAGATTTCATCAACAGTGCTGTTCCTGAAGTAGTAATGACAAGTAACCTCCCGGAGGAAAATCACGCGTTTGAGCAACTCCAAACCGTCGTGGCTATAGGAAGTCAAAACCAAAACCTAATTCTTTCATGGGGATGGGTCATTGAATGCTTCAGGAATCCACATGGAGTTATTTTTTACACCGTCAGAGTAATTAAACCAAAAGTGTACGACCTATATTTACCAAGATGGATGGTGTTTACATACCGCGAAAGAGCGCAAAACAGACTAGACAACCTACAAGAAAGTGACATGAAGTCTCTTCTTACCCCTTTCCAGCCTTTTTGGCATTTTCTGGTGCCAAGCCTGGATTGGAGAACCTACAATAAGAAAGTGACATGGAGTCTCTTCTTACCCGTTTGCAGGTTGTTGGCTTTTTCTAAGCCAGCCCTGGATTTGAGAACCTACAAGAAAGTGACACGGAGTCTCCAGTTATCCCTTTTCAGCCTCTTGGCATTTTCTGTGCCAGCCCTGGATTTGAGAACCTACAAGAAAGTG
>JAQFZH010004884.1:0-11314 GCA_034695485.1 Entomobrya nivalis
TGGAGTTTGTGTGAGTTAATTTATTGCATCTTAATTAACTGGATATCCTGCGACCGAACTCAACTGGAATTATTCTGTTTTTCATGAAAGTGGGCGTTTTTATTTGTGACAACGATTTAAGATTTCATCAGTTGCATTAATTTCATCCCATTTTCAACACTATGTTCATTTTTTGATAAAGAAACTTAAAAAAAGCTAACTCAGAAAAGACGAAATTATGTTTTACAGAGAAAAATTTCCCACAAAAATTATAGGCGGGTGTACCAATACTAATCTATCATACTGCATAATTCCTTGTTTAAATATTAAAAATTAAGCCACGAATAGTTTATGTATGTTTTAGAATTTTGAATTTATTAGTTTTACCCATTACCCTAAAACTGACCTAGATTTGGATCCACTGTAGTTTAATGGGTCAAGTTATTGGAATAATTGTTAATAATTGGAAGTTAAGCCTAATTGAAACCGCTGAATCGCGTGATGAAACAATTTAAAAATAACTTGAATATAATTTAAAATATTTCCAAAATGAACAATCGTTGGGATCTGCTTAGAGCCTAATGCCAGTTCAACTGCCATCCCAGTAAAGCATACTGAAATACATAGTGCCCATAAAATGAACACTTTTGACAATTTTCCTTGCAACTGCTGATTTAACCCTTGTTTAATTCTATCTGCATATCTACCGCTTTTCATATGGGTTCTGCTAACGAATCTGTTTTGTTCTTGAACTCGAACCGAATACGACAATCTCTCGTGTTCCTGAAGCAATCTATTGAACATACCCGCTTCAACCAGACGCTGGAAATGTTTTGCAATGAGTTTATGATTTGGCGGTAGAAATATCCAGAATTGGGCGCCCCCGCTTATCGGTTTCTTACCAAGATGACACACAACCCCATTTTCAAACGACTTGAGTCCATTTTCTTGCGCATCTTCAATTATGTTCAACAAATGCATTGCAAAATACCACAGGCTACAGTAGGCCACCTTAGATTTATAGTTTTTGACAAGATAATTGGCAACATCAAATCTGTTGTCGTGGCTAGCAGAAGCCAAAACTGAGCGGGAATATAAGTTTTTTGCATGGACAAAATCCTCATTGACCCAAGTCCCAGTTTTGTTTGAAGTGTATGAAGAGACGAGTTCCTTTAAAAATGGTAAACTATCCGTCACAGCTGCTGAGTAATTGTTGATGTCCAAATCACTGAATGTTTTTAGAGCCCTTTCTCCAGGCGGACCTATTAGGCGACTGGATACATTCCCACTGTACATGTCAACTATTACCCGAATCAACAGAAGCCAAATGACAAAAAACACATTTTGTCGCTGGAGCGTTCCACTTATTCCACTACTTAGTATGAAAGATATTAGAAGAACCAAATTGTTCTCAAATTTCTTCGGTTCCAAGATAACGGCAACTGACAAACTAGATAACACTATTGTTGTCCATGTCGCTTTGTCAAATACATTTGTCAACACTCCGAACGACCAAAATGGCTCTTTTTTCCAACGTGGCAGGTCACAGTAAACGAAATTCCAATACATAGTTTCGACGTTGAAAAAAATTGGCTTATGGCTGGATTTAGAATACCTTTCCCACTGATACACTGGACTGTACGCTTTGCCCGACATTGAATTGCTTAGGGAAAAAATTGTGATTTGGTCGCTAGCTTTGTACAGAATATTATTTGCAAGCAAATTTTGGTAAACTTCTGTGCCATGCCAATTTTTTGTAACTACAATTGATACGTTCAGTTTTGCAGCAAGGGCTTTCAAAAGCAGTTGGTATGGCAATCCCTTTAAACGATTTTCTTCAAATGGTAAGTCTCTTAGAGTTGAATATTTTGATAACTGTTCTGAAGATATTGCGTGATGTGCGAAAATAATACTTTTTACTTCTGCATGACAAGCTGTCAGAAAGATAGAAATAATTGTTAGGATTTGTATGAAAGTGTGTATTGAGGATACCATTTTGGTCAAGATATAAAAAAAGAACATTTAAATGATTAAATTTATGCAAAAACGGGAAAATGGTTAAATTTTATGAAAAATATCTTCACGTATTACAGTTATCATTTTTGAACTTAAGAACAAACTACTAGGAGGGAAATCCTTGAAGTCCTTGACGTATAGAAAATAGTGATAAATAGAGAGGAAATATGAATAGACTTATTATGGACAGTTTGTTTTTGAAGAGTTTATTTTGACAAGTTTTATAGGAATTACTTCACCAGGAAATAAAATGCTAAACTTATAATTATTTTTGGGGTGGTAAAAGTTTAAATACTTGTCAACAACACTTATTTTTTTAAACGTAACAGTAACTTGGACACAAAAAATAGGAACAATAATAACAGTACCTTGATTGCCAGTCTGGCTAACATGAAGGCCACAAGTTTGTTGATAATAACTAACTAGTCAACAAGTTTATTGTTTAAAAACAAATAAATTATCTGTCAATTATTGTAAACTTAACTTGTTTTAAACAATCCAGACGAATACCCAGTCTTTAGGAATTGCGAACTTTTAAATTTAATGTGACATTGAAAATAATGAGAACTTTTGTGCGCAAACTTCAACTTCATTGCGGTTCATATTTCATGTAATAATTTAGTAAAAATTAATTTCTTGCGGACAGTTAAAATTCGAAATAATAAATAAAAAAAATGAAAATCAAACATCTAAATATCATGTTTTAGCACTTCATAGAAGGGCATTTCGAGTGGGTTATGATGCTCTTTAAGTTGTTTAATATGGGATATGATTTTCCAATGGAAGCAAATGTATTAATTTTGGAGTACGCACTCGCATTAATCCGATTCCGAAGTGGCCATATTAGAACTAAACGTATCTAGCTTACCCAAAAATTGATACAGCAATTAATTGAAACTGGTATACATCTTCGAATGTGAAAAGAACACCAAACATTGGCCCATTCAGTTGGGGTTCAAAACAGAAAACAGGTTTTAAAGTAGACATCAAGTAAAACAGGAAGATATGTTGGTAGAATGAAACAGGTATAGAATTAGCAATTAAAGGGAAAATATTTGAAGTGTTTTTTCTATAGGACCCTTGCATTTTAACATGCTTTGTTGGTATGGGACTCGAGCTCGCATACGATTTCATTAGCAGGAGATAATTTGCCACAAAGATCAAATCCTATTTAAGTCACGTTTACAAAAGGACAGCCAATAATAGGCTAATCAAGAAACATGCGCTAACGCTCAAACGCTTTAGCAACTCATAAATGTAGTCTTAAAATTATATCGATATTTATGCATAACAAGGCATTATGTAAAATCTTATTTTCTCACTGCCAGATTGCCTTGTAATGTGAATACAAACAATTAAAGATTTTATGTTGCTTAAAAGTAGCTCTTTAACAAACTTGTGAAGCATTGTATATATTATCAATGTTTAAGAGAAAACGTGTGTTGTACAATAATACATACAATAGGCTCAATATGGATATGGATTTTGTTTTAGCTTAAAACATAAAATAATAAAACATTTTGCTCCATTCTCGATATTATTCGAAAACTCGCATCAGAAAATCATATTATATTCAGGACCACTACATAGTTCATATTAAAGGTACCAATCTTTTTGTGCTACGGAAACCTGAACTTCATGTCGAATATAGTATTCTCAGGTAAAGTAAATAAATTGTCAAAAGGTAAATTTTTTGACTGGTTATTACGAGTATGAAGTTTTCAATAAAAACTACATACTCGCTCTTAAATTACATACAGTTTTGTCGAATATATACTAATATGGCATTAATGATTCGAATAGTGGCGTTTCTTTACCAACGTTTTTCTGATTCTACATTCAAAACCACAGTATCCTCACAAGTTCGTATGAACTCTGCTTAGATAATTTATGATATCCATACAAAGTTTCAGTCTATTCACACCAAAAACGTTTGAATCTACTACCTTCATATAACAGTGTGAATTCAGAAAACTCTTAAACTACAACCAAACTTTTTGTCACTCGTTCAGTGTCGAACTATCTTATTTGCTTACTTCCTGCCTTTATCTGCTTCCTTTCCTGTTTTCCGCTTGATAATAAAACTCCGCTTCCTTTTCAGCCCAACTACAATCGAGTTCAGTTTTACTCTTAAGCTTGTGCAGTCGACAGCATTAAATGTTTTATTATCTGTTCAAAATTACCACATTAAGTAGCTTCGTTTTTTGTGGGATCATTATAGGGATCCACTTCACCTGGCTTTATAACGGACTGTTTGGTTGTGGTGTGTCAGCTCAATTCAGCAACGAATTTCAACGAAATTTCGGGCAAAATTTAACCGAAGAGATTGACAAGGTTTTAAGTGAGGACAACCCAACTGTCAAAGATTTTATAAGGGAAACACTGCAATGGACTACAACGGTTTATTACGAAGGCGGTAAGTTTAAAAATACACATGTACTTAAATCACAACCACAAATTATGTAAGCCATCAATTTATTTTCCATTTTACAGACATTTTACTAAATGATATTGAAGATATCATCCCAGTTTTGGATGTACTTGACGATCTGAATCCAAATAGAGCCACTCCCATAAAATTAATTCTTTCTCTTCCCTACCTAAATAAAACGTGTGGTGGATTCAACTGGTATCGTATGAAAGATATATACTACAATTTAGAGAAAACTATTGCCCCAAGTAACATTACAAAAATTAGGAGTTCGCTTAACTCAATAGTTATAAATTTTGTCCAAACGTATCGACATGATCGTTCACAGTTTACAAATTTTCCTAACAAATACCTGATTGTAATATATTTTAAAAACTTTATAAGTCTTTATTTTGGCCGGAATGCAATATCTGTTGGCATTATGTACGATCAACAATTTTCTGGGAAAGTTTTTCAACTACAAGCTCCACTAGCTGAATTTTTAATATATTATACTCAAATTAATTTTAATAAGGGTTTTCCAATATCCGTCAACCAATTTGATGATATCGTAGCAAGTTATCTATCGAGTGTTCATAGAACAACAATTATATTAATTAATGGTTTTGAAGGGTCCGATGAGTTAGCAAACTCTTTGTGGCATGACAACAGATTTGAATACATTAAATATAGGGTGAGTCATCTGCCAAACTATCGAAACATATCTGAACGTTTTGTGAGTCAGTACTACGACTTTGTTGCTCCCTCATTCTATTACATTGTAAAAACCTGGACAAACAGGAAAAATCGGAAGTTAATTTTAGGCAGACCAATGCAAATAAAAGTAAATGAGATGTTCACTGGAAACGAAGTAGGCACCGAATTAGTAATACCCGATATCGCTATTCAAGAGGAAGAAGCAGTCGCTTGTGGCATTTGGAGAAAGCTAGCCCATTGGGACGGAAAATATGGAGCAGTTATCGTAACTCAAAGTAAGTACCTTTTGAGTTAATACAACAAGTTTCTAATATCTTACGGTTGGTTTAATAATGATTATAAAATGTGTATTGTTTATTGTAGACACATGGCGGGCACTAGCACGCTTTGATGGGAAAAAGGCAACATTTGTGGATAGCTGTGATGGGACCCCAATATCAGGTGTTGAGACTAGAGTAATGATGCACATTACTGATGTTACTTTGAAGGAATGGAGCTACCTGGAAGAACACTGAATCTATTTGGTATCAGTCTACCAAAATATTAGTCGAATGCATCTTGAAACCATGATTTTATCGGAAGAGGATTTGAAAGAATCATTAGAAATTCAACATTTTGCCAATTTTACAAAAAGTAAATATAAAATAGGTTGTGTTATGCAATTTGAATCTATTATCAATATTTTGAGTAACGTATATGGTTCCTCTTATAAAACTATTCTTGAGACTTATTTGTGCAAACAGATCTTCTCTATAACAGATGTCATTATTTGGCAAGTTTCTTCGGAGGTAATGTACTCATATTCTAGTTATTCTAATTGGGTTTACTCCTCAAACATCACTGTATTTCTAATACGGGAAATTATTCAGGACATGTTTCCACACTTACAAATTATTATTCAGCTTCCTACCCAAAATGAACAAAAACTTTTGGCGAATGTTTATAATGCTCCTCTGGTGGTACCCTTGGGTCAAATTTTGCCATGAGTGTGTTGATGTATCAATTTTATCATTTTATTTCAAGGCTTTAGAAAACAGCATAACGTTGTTTACTCTAGCGTATCATTTATCAACGAAGCTAGTTTGAAAGTCTATGGGAGGTATATTTGAAAAAGTCTTCGGTTTTAGAAGTATCGACATATTATAATGTGTAGTTTAAATGAACAACATAACATTTATACTTTTGAGGAGTTTGATAATGTCTAACTACAGATACACAATTTTTACCAATAACCAAACATCAATTATTAGTGATATTTATAAGGTAACAACAAGATTTGCAACATACAATGCCTAAATTTACTGCTTATTATATCATGTTTTCCTTATTAAAAAAATGTAATAATTTAGAAAGTTACATAAATTGTATGCAAATTCTAGGGAGATTAAAAAACATCTGATTAACAACAAAAATATTTTGATGTTAATCAGATGATTCAGTTTTTATTGTATTTTGAGCTTCACATTTAATTGTTTTTTACGATTTTCGACTCATAATTGTTCAATAGATGTCAAGTCTGTTATGCCACAAAAGAATGCATAGCTTCTCCACTAAAAGTCGGTTTAAAGATTTTACTGTCTTCTGATTCACGAATTCATATATTATTATAAGGTATGGCTATAGCTATATATCCTCTTTTTATGGTAGTTTGCTATTTCAGTTATTTCGTTTGAAATTTAATTAAAACTGATTAATCATTATTGTATGGCCAGGAAAGAAAGCTTCATGTAAGTAGCAAGAGTAATCTTGTTCGTTGCATCCACATGGAATTTAAAGATTTAACATATACTCAATGTCAACTAGTCTTTCCATTCTTAGCTTAGTAAACGATTACTCCAGAATGTTTTTACCTCACGTTTACTTGTTTTACACATGTGTATATTTACTTTAAAACAACCAATGTAATTAAACATTTTGTTTGAATTTGATCAACTCTCGAAAGCATTTATTACTAAATTGGTTTTCCCTCTCGTCAAGCTTTCGCACGAAAAGTGTTATTCTTACTTTAAAAGTTAATAATTTAAAAACTTTCTGTTCACTTGATGAAAATACAATAGACAAGTAAGTTTAGAGTCTTTGCTTTCGGCTCCGTTATAAACCAAGGCTTTTTAGTAATATAATTTAAACGTTTTATATTTGCAGTGTACTTCATTGTGAGTAGTAATTCGTACAATATATTAAATTACCCCTCAGTTTATTTTGCTAAGACATATAATCACGTCCTGGTCATTTTTGGACATACAATCCAATTTCTTACAAAATGTACGACATCCAAAGCCAGATTCCTGAATCATTATCAAACCAGTTGTCAAACGCTGTTGCTCATATTTGGTAAATATAATTTATTGACAATTTTTTTATTTATTTTTTTATATATGTTTCACTTTATATTCGACTACTGAATATTAACACTTTATAATACGAATTATTAATAACATAGCAACCAAGTTAACAGAAGTATTACTCTAAATTTCTAGTAGTTTCTAAAACATGTATGTATGCAAATAGCTTGTTTATATCCAACATATAAACTTGGCATTTATGATATTTCCCCTAATTTAATCCTAAAAGGTCTTTGGACAAAATCTTATCTAGAAGTATGGAGCTTGAAAATCTCCAAGTATTTTTCAAACGTTAATATGACGCTTGATTATAATGATTACCTTGCAAAACCTCGTCATTAAATTAAAATGAAAAGCAATTATATCAAACTGAATTGTTCAAGTCTAATTCAAAATTCTGAGTGTAAAGCAAGAACGACATTTATTCGTTTATTCCTTGAGTTTTATTTCATACGAAGTCTATCAAAAATTACTTTTAAATTCCTATTGATCCCCTTAAAGCTTTAACATTATATTCTCCTTTGTTGAGTACAATCTTTAAGAAGTGGTTCGAGTCCTCGAGATATTAAATTCAGCAAATAAAGGGTCCAAAACTTGAGTGCTGGAATAATTGTGGGCCGCAAATTAAAACTATAGTAAAAGAATTGTGTGAATGTGGTTGCTTTTAAAAGCAGAAATCATTTAAAAATCGTTTTTGACAATATTGTAATATATAATTTGTTTGTGCATAAGATGTTTAGGATTTGTGACAATCGTTTAATTTATGTGAAACCCATTTTTCTAAAAATACTCCTAGCGTTTTTGGTTTGGTTCTGCACTAGGTTACCTGTTCATTGTGCCACAGGTTTCTTGGAAGTATTCCCATATATCCACTTAAACCTAAGCAGTACCTACGTACGAGAACGGAGTTACAAAATTGACTACAACTATCTTGCATACAGGCAACAACTTTACCGCTCAACTCTTACTAGCACCATTAATAATTTTCACACTATTGTAAACTTGTTCGAAAATAAGCCATCTAATTTAATAGTTATTGACTATTTTGGTGGTCTAAATTTCCCAAATTTTCAACATCCGGTTATTCTGCGGAAAATAATTCCAGCTTTAATACGTTTTACAGAATTTACGAGTTTTTTTAGTGAACTTGAAAATATCTGGACACTGGAGGGTTTTGGTCCGATAAATCAAACTGGAAGCTCGCTAATTGACTGTCCGTTTTCAAGCATTTTTTGTAGAAGAACCTATTACGGAACAATTCGTTGTGCAAATTTCAATTCCTCCTTGTTTGTTACACGCACAAAACCTTGGAATACCGAAGTTCACATTCGAATTTTACTTAATAGGGCTTTTGCAAAAGAAACACATAATTCATTTCTCTCTATATTTGAACATAAAAAAGCTTATTCTTTTCGCTCATCTCCAATCCAATCGCCTGTTCAAATATTCATAGATCCTTTTAATAGTACTGCAAATCATGGTAGTATGTACTGGCCCTTAAATACTGTGACTGAAAACACAATTGAACAAGGGTACTTTATAGATCAGCTTGTAATGCTCGCACAAGTACGTTTGCATTTATTTCATCAACTAAGAGAACCAAAATTTGTACAAATTTCAGCCGAAATAGTTTGCCGAGATGATGAAATAACTCCGAAGACCTTGAAAAGTATCAGACAAATTATAAGTTATACAAACCGTAGAAGTAATTACTGTTACATATCGAATGGTATACCCCGAAAGATCAGGCTTCAAATCCAAACCCCGTTAACATCAATTGTTTTCTTACTAAATAACTGTAAGGACAAACAGTTAGCCAACAGCCGGTCACTAGCTAAAAATGCAGTTACACCTGCAGGTATTGGTTACATCTATGCATACATATTATTTTTGGTGACACAAAATTACTCATATGTATTCGATAGGAACGTGTGTCAAGATGGAGAGAAAATGGCGTTTGAAACGAACATGTTGCAAACAATTCACGTGCAACTAACCGACTATAGTTTCGATATCCCCCAAATGAATCCATTGTATAGTGAAGACATACAAAATAGTCTTAAATTTATTGCTTGCGGAAAAAGTAAATTTTCAGGTTTGGAATTCAAGCTGCTATACGTTGTATTTGATAGCTTAACATGGACGCTATTTGTATTATCAAGTGTCGTCGTCTTGGGCGTGATGCTTGTCTTTGACCTGCAACTAACGCTATGCCAAATAAATCCAATGTACTACACGACTCTCCTAATCCGCATGTTTCTGCAACAGGATTGCAATATACCAGTAAAACTCTCTAGATTGCATTCTGTCCGAATATTATTTGCTGTGACTGGATTAGTATTAATGCTAATGAGTAATGCATATCGAAATGATAATGTCTATCGTATGATTTTGCCAAGAAATATAATTGCGTTAAAAACATTAGCAGATTTAAGCGAACACAAGTTTATTGTCGCTTCAAGAATATCGTACTTGTATATAGTTACTAGTCGCGAGTACATTCCTAACGGAATAAACATGTCGCATGTAGAATGGATTAAAGATGACTCACGCGGCATTTATGGGTATATTAACGGTTCCTCTGACTATTTGCTTGAGTCTTTTACAACGACAGTCTTTGTAGCCAATTCAGAAATACATTTACTTGCGAGGGCTAAAAGTGTCAATTACACAGCGGATGAGGCAAGCCTTGTTAATAAAAGTCGGCTTGAGATTTCGACAGTAGAATACTCGGTAGAATATATGAAAAATTTTACCGAGCAAGTCAAAGAACAAGTCACGGATTCAGAAGTTGAACTAAATGAGTTTAGTGCCAATAATTCGTTTTTTGAGCATGAGAAAAAACTCATCAAAGAAACCTTATTTCGATGTGACAATGTTGCTTTTGTTCTGCCAACTTTTCTTTGTAATAAGTATGTTAAAAGTCTTAAGAAGCAAATGCTGCAAACAAGGTTAAGAGCTGCACACTTAGGACAGGAAACGTATTTTAAATCTTACTTTACGCTGGGAGTTGTTGGTTATATACCATTATTTTTACACACAAGAATCATGGTCGTTAAAGAAGCGGGGATTTTGAACAAGTGGTTGAAAACTACGGATAGTCTATCTGATATCCCAAAGCAGGGTACTGGTGAAGTTGAAGCAGCTAGTTTGGATGGGAATATTAAGGTTATATTTAGCGTTCTGTGCATTGGCTTGATGGCAACAGTATTTTGTTTTTTCATAGAATATGTATTAGGAACCGTAATGAACTATTGAAGATTAATGAGCTTGATTATGAACTGAAAAACGTTTCATTGGTGATTATGTAAACTATTGAAAAAGATGAGCACATTTCTTGCATCTCAGCTATTAGAAAGTCATAGTTGTCGTAGTTAGTCATAATCGAAATGGATGCCAACTTTTTAAGCACAACTTTTAAAGTTTCCGAACCATTGAAGAGAGGACGCCATTTTCAGCTACAGATAGGCAATAAAAAACATCAAGAAAAACTTAGTGAATTTTTTTTAAAAATGAGTGATTGGCGATTTCTGTCGGTAAGCATTAGCTGCTAGCTGCTATTTTAATTTTAATTTAAAATTTTAATGATAGTATTGCTTACCATTATAATTCTAAATACGGAAACATAAATTAGAAATATTTCATTTTAAACGTTCCTGCAATACATCCATCCATATAGTTATAAAACCCAGAAACAATAAATACTATTTTATATATGTGGACTGCCATAAGAGTTTTGTCATACATTTATACCTATTCGCATCTGCCAACATATCCGCAGAACTAATTTTGATTGCGTGCTTCATTTCACTATTATCTACATATTTGATCACACAGATATAAATTAAAA
>JAQFZH010004885.1:0-11314 GCA_034695485.1 Entomobrya nivalis
CCTCGAACCACCAAACTTTCTAGTTGACTGCCATAAGATTGAAATAGCTTTATACCCAAAAGTCGTTCCAATTCTCCTCCGCCCCGAAAATCGAAATTCAAGTGGGTCAGCTGAGGTAAAGGTGTAAATGGAATATTATTTTGGAGGAATACTCGATTTTCTGGAGAAACTTGAAGAACTCCATCTGAATTCCAATCAATCTTTAAGATTTTTAAGTTTGGTAAGGTTTTCAGTACTGAAGGTAATGTAGCAACTACGGAGTTTTCCATGTCACGAGAGAGATCTGGACAGAAATGGGTGAAATCGGAAATGTGATGACCAAACTTGTGAAGAAGGTGGAATGAGATTTGAAGATGATTCTGGAAGGGATCTAGTCCACTGGGATATTTGATTGATATTGTCTTTGTAATAAATGGATTGTGTGTTTTGGAGGATACCATTTCGGAGAGAAATGAATTTACTTTTTCTGCTTTGTCAAATATATAGATGCGTTGAAGATTGAACCAAAATCGGGAAATGGGACCATCGTTAGCAAACCAGTGGGAATCAAATTTGCACTGGGAGTTAAGAGAGGATTCGACACAGTTTTTGTGGTGTTTGGAGAGTTGACGAAGATTGAGGAATGTTGTAGTGGGCAGATAAGAAGAGAGATGAGGAAGAACCTAGAAATTTATTACGAAAAAATTAATTACGTGAATGAAGTTTATTAAATGAATATATTTTTTTTTAATTGTAAGTACCAGAGAAAATAGGAATGTGGTCCTTTTCTGCTGCAAAATTTGATTCCATACTTGGTAGGTATTTAATACGGTTAGTTTGTCCTTTGGATTTGTAAACTTGTCAAAGATGAGATCCCAAACCTGTTGGTTTATAAAATAAATCGTTTTTAATTTTCGGAAGTAAACTTTGATTTACAAAATTTGTACAAGTAGTTTTAATTAATCTTTACCTCAGGTGGTACCCTCTTAAATATTTCTTGAAATTTAATACGTTCCTCATCCTCTGTCTGATTGACGTCAGGACTAGCTTTTTGATTGTCTTGATTATTATCAAAATATTCAGAAACGTTCACCCCATTTTTGTTGCACGAATTATCCACCTTTAACTTTTTAGTTGTTACGTTAGTACCCTCCATGTTTCCCCCCGGTGATGTTTCGACTAGCAGCGAAATTTAACTGAAGAATATAAGAAGTATAATTCCATTTATTGTACTGCCACTTTTACCCAATAATAAATTGTCGCTTACCTTAAAATATTATGAGACTGTCCCATTTATCATTTAACTAAATTTCCAGATTAACTAGCTTAACTAATAATATTAATGTGAAAATTATTTTACGAGTAAGTTAAAAAGCAGCTATCATAATAATGAAATATTAACCATGTGGTGAAATGCTGCTATGTATTATATATATGTATGGTGTGTGTACACTGTGCACATACAAGCTGACTTTTCATCATCTGTTCATTGCTAATGTTTAGTATGCTGTTATGCTACTAGCTTTATTCACGTAGCAGCAAGAGAACACATTACAGGGTTTATGTGGTGCTTTTATGTATATATTTCTATGCAAGGGAATTGATTTTTTAACAAGAATTATGCGGTTGGTCTTTGTTTCTTGCTTGGCTTGGCTGAATTCATATGAAAATATATATATGCTTTAGTATGCACTTCAAATGTATGTGGTTAACATGCATAAAAATATGATTTTATAAGTATTCCCTTTTTATTGTAATATTTTAAGGTTTACGATATGTATTGATATTTATTGGGTAACTGTAGTAAAAATTATGAATACCTTGTATCTTTCGCTCATGTGTATTGGGTTTATAACTTAGTTTGAATATTTATATAAGCCAAGCAAGACTTTTAAGGTATATTAAATAATTAATAATTACAAAGTAACATGCAACCAGCACGAGCACACGAGGCAACATAAAATAAATGTTATATCCCTTTCCTCCTTATATCGCATGTTTCTATTACAGAATAAATGGAAATCAATAATTGTAATTTGATGGCAATACATCCATTTTAAAAATCACAAGAAAATGTTTTCTGAAACTTATATCTTTAAATAAATAACAGAACATCAATCGTATAATCTAGAATAGCAGAGTAATAATTCCTTTTAGTTTCCTTTTCAAACTTTGTAAAGCCATAATACACAGCTACCGGTCTTTGAGCTTTAATTACCCTCAACCAGTATTTCCTTCTACCTGGCATATTTAAAACTTCATTTTTCCATCCTCCCAACATACTCACACACCGGTCGTTACAACTCACCACAATCGGAACAGTTTGAGCAACACAAAAATAAACCACCACACTTAAAATTACCAATATAAAGTAAAATTCTGTTGGGAGCATACCATAACCCGCAATAAGCAGAGAATTACATGTGGTCGACAGTAAAATTCCTAAAGTCATTAGCATTCTAGCAAGAATCGCTATCTTTTGCTGACTAATTTGGTTGATGCAATGAAACTGGTTGTATAAAAGCAAAAGTTTTGTGTAGAACGGCATATTTTGCAAAACTGATACAATTCGCAAATACGAATTACAGAAGGTCATTGCAGGCACTAGAATTGTTGCATATATTCGTGTGGCTTCTAGAGTGCACCATTGTTGCCATATGTATCGGAACATGAATATCGCACATTTTGAATAACTATTTTGTAGTAGTTTTGGACAATGGGCGGAAATAATTATGAAAATTGGATCCCATTCCATTAGGACTGCAAGTGAGCCAAAAGAAATTCCAATCAGGATTAGTAAAATGGTCAATATTCCAACACATATTCCGTTTTGGTCGTGTCTTTTGCCTTGAAATAGCTTTAGAAGTTCTGTAAATTTAATAAATGTACAATATATCGTTGTTTGAAAATTTGCCTAAGATAGACATCGACAAAGTTTAACTTGGTTGCGATTATTTAACTGATTTAAATTACCTGCTATAAGAAGTATTCCAAAATGATGATGGCTAACAGAAATTTTACTCTTATTTGTCGGTTCATATTTTTCTAATAGCTTTTCTTCAAATGAAACACATTTGCTAAAAAAGTTTTCCCAAACGTCTTCACTAAAATGTAAGAAGGCCAAAAATACACAGATGCAAAAGACACTCATGAATGCTGCCGCAGTTTGGATTATAAGTGTATGTCGAGGAATAACCAGGGATTCTAAAATACAAACCTCAAATATTACATCCAAAACACAACAAACTGTACTCGAAATAACAAACAGGGAAAAATAAAAGCCACGTAGCTTTTTTTGCTGGGTTTCTATCTGGAACGATCTGTTTTCTGCGTTTATTTGTAAAGGCATTGGATACCTAAGTAAATTGCCGTAAACTGAGTTGCTAAATTTGCACGTTTCCCACATAAGCGGTGTTGCCATTTTTGTAAAAATTGAATTTAAAATTTAGAGAAAAATATTCGATTGTAACATGTGTACCAATAAACGTCTATTCAACAAATGACTCGTACAAATGACCCTTCCCAAAATCGTCGTTAAGTAACATATACAACCATACTTCTTATTTGACTTATGGGCGTTCTAAATTACTTTAATAATTCCTCGTGTTCATTAAATATTTAGGCTTGTAAGTTATATATGTACGCGCATGTACGCTTATGCAGACTAACAAGGCTAATATTTTATTTACGGCTTTTTTGCTACAATTTGTTACATCGTTGGATTTTATCAAAAACTTATATTATATAACAAAGTTAGACTAAAGTTAACTAAGTTCGCTTAAAGTGGTATTTTAAAAAGCATTTAAAAGTGGTTTTATTGATTGATCGATGGATAGAGCTTTTGTTTTCCGGATTACAGACATCAGTCATTACAATATATAATATATATATATAATTTGCAATGTTTTGAGCTTAAAAAAGTAATACGTGAAAACCGGCAATCGAAATGCCGCAACCGGATACACGTGTAACACAACTGTCGTTAGTTGAATTTGACTAAATGGGAAAACTGTAAAAGGAATCAATAAAAGTGTTACTACTAAATTTTAATTTATATATGGGTTGATGTTTTCCTAAAGCAATATGCCTAACTGCAATATTTGGTATAACCAAAAAACCACAAGTTTCCTTCCTTTGTGGTACTGAATTAAAACGAATCGCGTGTCAACGTTTAAATTTACCATTTCAAATATTTGCCATATATTTGAAGCTTATGACACAACTCAAGCATTTCAATTTTCTCGTTGTAATTCAATATTTTAGTTGGTAAATCTCAGCAAAACTTAGCTTTTTCGTTTGTTTAATATTGGATAGTGGTTTTAAAATGAAATTTTGTAAGGTTTTCATTGTTCTTATAAATTTATTGATGTTCCCGTATATATCAGTAGGTAAATATTAAATATGTATTACCCAAATTGAAATAAAAATCGGATAGTTGATGTATTTTTTTTATTTCACAGGGCTGAAGTGCTATGAATGCCATTATTGGGACAGCCCCGATCCCTCACAAGCTGGAGATTTGAATCACATATCTTGTGCCCAAGGCAATATTCCACTCAAACGATTTATGAAAGTGTGTGATCCTGGACGGATCTGTGCTTTGGCTCATGTTGAGTTTCTGCATTCTTCGTCACTTAAATCTATTACTTCAAGAAGATGTATTCCGCCTGATGCATTAATCTATGATAAATGTGTGTCCATTAAGTCTTTGAGTGATTTTGACCGTTTAAGAAAATCATCCCGGATTTTAAAATTCGACAAGGAGGATACAATAAGAAATGGTACAGAATGCGGTTGCTCTAGTCAACTGTGTAATTCAGGATCACTATTTTATAATTTTACAATATCAAGTTTAACTCTTACTATTTTTATTATTTGGGTTTTAAATTTGCACTATACACACCAAACATAAATATTACAAATTAAACACATATTGTATAACGGTTTAAATTAATTAACTAGTTACTTAAATGATTAAATGGTGATAGCCAATTTATTTATACATTCAAAGAAAAACACAATAAAACCTATTAAACTAAAAAAGCAAAAGACGACCAAAATAAATCTCAACTTTTTAATATTAATTAAAATATCTTCATTTAAATTCGATTTAGAGTTAATTGCATCAAAATATTTATGCACACCAAATTTTAGGAGATATGACCATTTTGACCACTCATTCCACAAAACATCTAAACCACTGTCTCGTATCCTATCTAAGCATTCACTCAACCAATATCGGTTGTTAGAACTCATTATCCAGAACGCATGTTTATTTTCGATACGTTCTTTAACAGTGTAGCAGTACACATCCTGTCGTAGCTCTGATCGAATGTATATTGTAAACTGAGATTCTGCTTCAAATCCAAATTCGGCTTTAGAGAAGTAAATATATTTATTTAACATGTATGGAGCAAGAAGCTCTCGTTTCAGGTTCTCTTGCGTTATCGTTACAAAACCGGAACGAATGTTATAAAAATTCAATCTGCTTTTAATGTAAGTCGAAAACGCTGAAGTATTGTAAAGAAACGCACTGGACACCAATATTTTGTACTTTTTCTCCAAAATATCGTCTACTGTTTGGTAAACGTTTGGTCGAGGCCTAACGGTTACAATACTTATAATCGAATTTTCATAAAATGAACATAGCACAAACGCTATAACAACTATCGCAAAGCCATACTTTGATTTTACTAATTTGGCGGATGGAAACTGTTTTAGAAACATACTTGCAATATTCAACAAATTTATCAATATTTCGCTTATGCCAATATGACAAGGAAAATTGAATAGGGACATACATGTTAAACCGGCAAACAAAAATATAAAGATGAGCCATACATCAAACTCGTATATTGTCAGCCATTCAGAACCAACTAAAAACTTTAAGTTGTCGAATTCACGTATACAGTAGATACCCTGCGTTCCTCCATAATTTGAAAAATGATATGATGACCTTCTCCAAAATCCACTTAAAATGGTATAGTTGAAATAGGTTTTGGGGCTTCTAATAGTCTGGCTCGATTTTTTATACAAATTTTCATCCTTTTCATCCAAGTGAACAAACAAGTTTACGGACGAGTTGTGAATTTCTCCTAGGGTGAGTATACTCATTATGTAACCACGACAAAAGAATCTGTCGATATGCCTTGAAACCAAACGCGAACATGAACGTAGTTTAGTTTCGTAATTCGATTCTTCAAAATACCGTACAAAATTTGGAAATACCAAGGCATCAATTGCCTTTCCATCTCTCGAAACACGAAAAAATTCGCGATGGATAATTTTGGGGTTCTGAAATAAAATATTGTTTAGAAATTTAAGGACAGGTAAACGATAAAATTTCGCACGACCACAGAATCCATTGCATTGAATTAAAACCTTGGATGCTTCCAAGTCCAAAATAAATTTAAAACTTGGTGTACTCAAATAAAGAGGATGAAGCGATATACGGCGTTGGGGAATGGAATTTGGTATTGCTTTCAAGCGAACAAGAATGAAAATTGATTTTATATCAATTGATTCCCGCACAAGTACATTAAATATGGTCACTAAATTTGATGGAGTTGAACTTGTGATGATAATATTTGTAGGCTGATTGAATCGGTTGTTTGAAAGCTTTTCAGAATACTGCGTGTTTTCAAATTTGCTATAGTTTTGAACTACAGTTTGCGGGCAGGCGACAAAAAAGTGGAGAAGATCGACTGGAAAATAACTGTAAAATAATATAACATGGCTTGCATTTTCGATGTGATCAGTTTTAAAAGCCTTTTCTAAGATTTGTATTTCATTTATGTTTATTAAAGTAGAAAGTGTATAAGATTTAACGCTAAGCAAAAATGCCACTATTTGAAACAAAGCTTGCATTCTTGTTGGAACATATATTTATTTTATGCTATGGATTAAAAAACCAATTGTTTTGTGATGAAAGCTTAAATTTAGTTTTGAAATATTTCTATTCAGTATATGAATTAAAATGAATATTAACCTCTAAATTTTAGTAAAATTTTATGCTTTCGTAAGTCTTCACCTAATTCTTACTTTTAAACCAGTCACTTCCAACAAAATAATACGACGAATTTATTCGTTAAATTATCTACATAATTTATCTGGGTAACTTAAATGTCAAACTATTTTAGCACTTATTTGATGAGTAATCATTGTTTCAAGTTTAAAAAATTATAATTTGTGAATTTGAAGAACTTGCCGATGCTTAAGAAAAGTGGTTTGTATAATTTATAAGGATATTCTTGACTCTAATGATATTTAGTTTGTGGCTACCAATCATCCAGTCGTCAATTTATTCTAATGTACTTTTGATAATATATAATTATTATTTAATAAGGTAAAATCGACCATTAAGAACTGCTTCTCGTCCCCAGAGATTGATCAATAATTTGATTATTTTTTTAACAAGACAGTATTACCATACCATCGAAATTTCACTAATGAATCAAGTCAGTTTGAATATTCATTAAAAGATAAAAATTATAAAATTGAATACAAACAGAAAATATCGGCTGTATCCCATAAAGGCACCAATACTGACAACAATTTTTTCTACAAATTGTTTATCAATAGGAAATTTTCGTTCCATAGATTTCAATATATTTCCTATTTCAATGCCGTTGAAATCTACTCAAGGACAAATGTGTAAGTCCTAAAACTTTAAATGATCTTTAAAGCATGAAAAAAACATCCCGCTTTTTAAATTTTAACAGCAATGAATTAGTTACCAATTGTATATAGTGGGGTTGTAATAGGGACTACTGTAAAAGTGGATCACTAGTTTCCTTTTATACACTCGTTATAAGCGTTTTTACGACAGCAATTTTGTTTATGGCTGTTTGCAGCTTATGGCTTTCATATAAAAAAAAATAAAAGTTGTTTAAAACACTGATCGAATTTTAATGTCCACTGTTTACGGTTCTTTCGAATAAATTTATTGTCAACGCACCATAAATATTATTCATGATTTTATCCCATACATCATTTTGTTGAATGGTTTTGTACAAATGTTTACATTTAGTCTTTACATGTAAAAAAATGTTTGGGCCGTAATCTACATTATTTGCACGTAAAAATTACCTAATTAGCAGATAGGTTCTTTATAAGATCATTCGATGAAAAATATGAGATAAAAACCTGTCCGTGTGGAGATCTAACTGCACGCGCTTTATCCTCCAAATGCCTCAACCGATTTCTATGAAACATGGTATACAGATTTATATAGTACATGGGAAAAAGTAATGTTAATTTTGGGTCAAAACGGCTCAAGGATATCGAAAAAAGGACCAATTAAGTGTTGTATGCTTTCTACATTTTACAGGCAAAAAAATAATCGTACTAGTCGATGTAATATGGTATTGGGATCAAACCTTTCCCAGAGATCATGGTCAAAAACTCAAAATAATTTTTGAAGTATAGCCTATTAATTTGTTTGATTTAAAAAAATGATCAAGTGGTCATTTCGAGCGCAGTCAGTAGTCATTCCTTTAATTATACTTTATACAACCTTTTTACCACAAATGTACTCCTGTTTTATTTGACCAATTTGTCTAGCTTTTATACATCATTTCCCAGTCAACAATTAAAAAAATAATATCGATACTGACAACTAGCTAATACAACATATGACTAATATTTCCCCCCTGCTCTTATTGCTTTGTAAAAAGTCCATATTATAAAAGAAATACGAGCACTCATTTTTTCTAACTAGGGGGAAATATTACTTGCTAATTTGTAGGAGTTGTGGTTTTCCTGTTGAAAATATAAAGTCGCTGATGCATTATAATCCACCAAATCGATTATACCCAGCAATCATTTAAATCGAAGGACGCATTCATCCATTCACTTTTGATTTATATGGAAGGTAAATAATGGAAGGTGATCGTAAATTAGTACACACTTTATTCGTAAACTATTATGACATAATCGTTTTAACTTTTCTTTTGAATGCACAGGCCTTATCACAGAAAGTAACTCTTCATTAAAATGCAACAATATTTCTGAAAGTAAACTGAATACATTTCATGTTCGAGCCATAAGGACAGATACATGTTTAATCGTTTACCATAACTTGGATTGCAGGTCTCCTTGGAGTAAAAAGAGTTTACCTGGAATAAGGTAATTAAATAAGTAAACAAGTTTATTTTTTTCTACTGTTTTAATAAAAAATTAAAACTTATCCTTTGTCATGTCATTTTCAGTCTTGACTGGATTTGGAATCTTAGGTCATTTCATATCTGTAACGACGAAGATGGAGGATCCTCATTAAATCTTGACATTACTCAGTATTACGATGATACAAAACCAACAGAAACTCCTCAAGTTATAGAAAGCTATAAAAATGTGTTGTCATGTGTGAACGTTCCCAAGCATGTACAACAATTAGCAAAATGGTCAATTAACAATCATGGTAATGATTTGCTGGCATACTTTGAGCCAAATTGTTCAGAAACAATATGGAAGCCAATGTACTTCAACGCTGGAAACTGGAATGAGAAAAGAACCATTTATTCTTTTTACAGGACTAACAATGCCACAAAGACAGTCTACAAAATCCTGTCTTTTGGCCCTTCACCTAATTCGACATATTTTACGAATGGCGTTATTAATTTGATGGTTAGGAGACTAGATCATTATATTATTAAAAATGTAAAGGATGTAAAAGATCAACAAAGTAATGATATCAAGGAAATGAATAGAAAGTTTGATGAGTTGGAAAATAAATTCGTACAATTCGAGGATAAACTAGAAAATTTCCAGAGAAGCTTGGAAGATTCACTTGAGAAACACAAGGAAGAAATTCGGGACCTTATTCAACAAAACAGGGCCAACGAGTAGTTATCCATAATTGTAAAAAAACGCTAAATTTTTATAGCCAAGCTTTCGATAAAATATATGCACTTTAAATAAAAGAGATCAATTTAAATATAACCCACATTTCTTAAACATTAAAATACAACATGATTGTTAGATTGCTAAACCTTGTATATATTTTATACCTTTTACTAATGGTTAAATTGACAATATCATAAAATCTATCATCATATAATCGACAAAAAATTATAAGCGCAGAAATTATGGAAATGTTTGTGTTTGTTAGTTGTTTGTGATAAGGATTGATTAAATAATTAAACATTTCTGACTAATTAATTAAATCATTTATTTTCCTGGTGGTAAATTAGGTTTTGTTCATTTTTCCTTTTTCATAACTTTGGTTTCATTGATCATTATCCTACCCTTTCTAATCCACCAATGGTATATGTTTTTAGTTATTTCATCGCCACTGTTTATGCCTAAAAGCCACGCATACAACTTCAGAGCAGATTAAGTAATGTAATAATATTTAATGATTTAAAGATCTTCTTGCGTTATAAATAAATTTCTATATGTATTTGAAATAGTGATTTGTAAAATAAGTAATTGTAAAAAACCTGCCTATATCGGTGTCATGTTCCTGTCAAAATATGCAAGTTCACTGATTCAGTTTGCATAAGCGCAACTTATTTCACTGAGCTATTCATTTATGTATTCTCATAGGTTTTTGTGAACCTCTGAAGGTCAATTTAGCATTGGTATCAAATCTCCTTATAAAATTCCTTAGCTTTAATAATGTATACTTGCTAACTACATAAGGTAGCTTAGTTGATAAAAAGAAAAATAATTTTAAGAACACGTTAATTTTAATAACATATTCCAACCTAGTAAAAGTAAATAGATGCATCTTTGAGTTTTTTTTGAAAACCTTAAAAAAATGTCGAAGCGAGTCCCTGAAAACAATTAATACTAGGTGTGAACATTAAAGTGGCGAACTCATTCCCAAATATTAATCAATCAGTGGATATCTTACTGTAGAAATTGAAGTCTTACTGTTCAAATAATATCAAATAACATTTTTGCTGGTAGATATAGATGTATAGATGGATAAGCTCTATTTACCTATGACCATTAACCATTTATGACGTCATACAGGCTCATTCTTGGATAATCTACAATTTTCTCCTACTTAGAAAAAAGGAGTGCTCATATTTCTTTGTAAAATTCATAATATTCTCTGTAACAGGAGGTTCGGTTTCCTGTCAAAAAAAAATTTGTAGCTCGTGCACATTAAACCACCAAATAATCAGCTATATCTAGCCATGTTTTTTTACTCTACGGTCTCATTCACTCATTCAATTTTGACTTAAGTACACAATTTTTAAAAACATTTTATTTAAAAACTATTCAACTAAAATCTTAAACTCCTTTAGTTGCAATGGCCTATTGTATTTTACTTTTGGGGACTATCATTAGTAAACTATTTATAAGTAGTGTTCACGGGATTCACATT
>JAQFZH010004886.1:0-11314 GCA_034695485.1 Entomobrya nivalis
AACTTTAATGTTTAAAATTATTTACGTATATGTGTATCTCGGATGCATTTTTGATAAGCTGTGAAGTGAGTTTTTAATTAGCAAGAGAATTTTCAGAGATTAAGAGTCCAGAGTTTATAATGTACAAAGTATACATGAGTATTAAACTAAAATGGAATTTTCCTTTTAAGAGAGATTTGAAAAGAATGCATACAGTATTTTTTATGTTTGCATATGTACTCGTTTATAAAAAAATGACTAGACGGATAAGTAGATATCTATTGGTCTTCAGTTGGCAACTGTTGAATTGTAGCAATAGCCATGCACGTTATCTTAAATCTCTAATTTAGCTATCGCTTCTCGCTTCTACTTGCATTCGTTCTGCCAAAGACATACGATGTTATAATTTTGTGCATTTACAATGTTACACGGATTGAACTAATGAAGTATTACTCAAAACTATTTTCTGGAGTGAATCCATCGTATCCACACACATCAATGCGTATAATCACATTAAACTTTAACCTATAACCTAGTAAACGGTATAGGTAAATATGTATGTATATATTTTCTGCCTGACAAACAAATCCTGTAGTAAAAACGTTTCAGAATAAATATGTCGAATCATTTACTCGTAGTTTACATGTAAGTTTTTAAAAGCTGACAGGTTATTTAAGGTCAAGGTATTTAAGTCTTATAAATATTTATCAGAGTCATCTTTAATAACATGATCAATATTGAAGTTTCATGTAATAGAGAGTTGGACTAGGTCAAGTGTAACTTTTTGAAAACAAATTTTCGACATAAAATGTTCTTGTCCCCTAAATAAATGTGAGTCTTCTCATGTATCAATTGAATATTCACAATTTCCATGTAAATCGGTTCAGTTGTTTGGACGTTAGGGTGTATACAGGCAGACAGACAACATACGGACACTTTTTCTTAGTCACGTTGAGTGATCTTAAAAAGTTTCATTCTGAAACTATTAAATAAATATTTTCATGTAAACTTTAATAGCATATACTATGTATATATACTGTACGAATTACTAAATTCTCTCAAAACTGCACTGCTGGCGTAGTCTTAAATGGTTAGTCAATCTTTATGCACCTTTTTCTTTATCTCTATCTTGTAATTCTAGTTCTAGATTTACGATGCATATAATATGTAAATGCAATTGCAATGGAAGCATAGCAGACAAAGTCAAAAGTCGGCCTTTGTGTGATTTACATATGGTAGCTTCCAATTTTTCCCATCCAAAGTAAAAAAGTGAAACTTGTAAATTAACCATCAGCCAGCACAGGCAACGGAAGGATCTAGACTCTTTGAGAGAGCTCATCGTTTTTATTTTGCCTGTGAATTTTTTATGAGTTGATATTTTTTAATTGAAAGATTTTTTTCAGTTACTTTTACATGTAATTAAACAAACGATTTTATTTATTCGGATTTCGCTAATCAACGAACAATGGTAAATAGCTTTATTTGTGATTTACTGTATAAAATAACTGTGGCGAAAACATTCGATTTTATATAATTGACAACAAACTTATTGACTTTGCATTTAGGCATCCTACGAGTTACCAATATATTGCGAGAGGAGACGCAGAGGTATCTTACAAGGCCAACGAAAATTGCTTGTTGGGGTGGTACTGCTTTTTCTAGCCTTTGGATTCGTAGCAAGCAAGGGCTTTGGCTTGTTTGAGAGAGGTGAGTGTATCAAAGAAACAGTTGAGTTTCAGCTTTTAATGATGATCCATTTATAACTAATGAGAGTAAACTTTTGATATTTGAAGGCGCTTCTGATGGACCCAAACGTCAAAAAAACAGGAGCGAAGAAGTAAAATCAATTCCACTTTCATCAAATGCATCACCACATCATGACATTCCACGATCTCATATCCCGGAGGTTCCTTCACCACCAAGCGCTGCTCCACAGTTTCGTGGTCCTAACATTCCACCAACATACTCATCACAAGTTCCTCCACCTAGCGGTTCTCCATTACGGGGTCCGAACGTTGTATCTCGACCATCGATACCGGCCACCCCCAACATCACCGATAAGACTGTTACTGTAAGCAAAATTGTACCTGCGTGTCCAACTCGAATAGTCTATTCAGTGGATGAGGATTTTGAAGCAACGGTTGAAGTAGTTGAAGGCTAAATAATTATCATATATAGTAGGAAGGAGAAGTCTGATTGTGGAGTTCCTGCTTTACAAATGTTACAGGGTATGGTGTCCTATTTATTATACGAATTCACATATTTTAACCTTAAAAATGTTTTGATTACATTATACAGAATTTTAATAGTCATACTTTATGTATTTCATAGTATTTATTATAGTCATTGTGATATTTTATATATTTTTCATTAAAGAATTTAACGAAAAGATCGTTTAAAGATAACTACTGTTTCTTCATGCGTTTATTATCAGAGCTGCTGTAAAAGTCAAATTCATGCATTTATGTCATCAATGCCATGCCACGAGATTTTGGTGCCATTTGCCGATCAGCCATGACAAACATCAGTAGTTTTGAAAACTTTAGTTATGCCGCAGCCAAATTAATTAATTCAAATAACTCAATAATGTTACTGAACTAAAACTTCAAATTTTATTAATTCAAGTCGACATGTTTATGCTTCAATTCCATAATAATTGTTGCGTAATCTGACCAGATCATAGTTCTGAAAATAATGATCATGATTAAGTTTTCGAAGGTTACATTCAATAACTAAAAAGAGCATCAATTCTTCTTTTCGTTATTCATAAAAATATCGACAATCGAAAAAACGGTTTAAAAGTTGCATAAAAAGGTTCTGAGTGAGTCAGTTATACATTAAAATAATAATAGTAAGGATTACTTTTGTATATAATATATATATTTTTTTAAAGAAATAGCTTATGACATTTCTTTCTTTCTTTCGAGATTTAAAAACTGCGTGAGAAATGGTAATGTAGTATTAATTGGTATACTTATGCTATAATTCCTTCATGACTAATAATTGCGGTGCTGTTTGCTTTGCTGCAGTAGTAAAAATGCATGTACTGTAATTATTGTAAATACGCAAAAACTCAAAATATATTGACGAAGAATCATAATCCTTCTATTCGTAGGACAGGACACCACCAACATGAAGTTAAGTTAATACTTTGTTTTTTTGTTGTTGTCGTCGTAGCAGTAATAATGATAATAAGAATTATAATTAATTATTTTAATGACGATATGACTATTATATGCAAGTGCTGAGGCTGTGAGACGGCAAGGATTTTCGTAATTTGCTGTTTTTCCCATCAGTCTTTGTAATAGGCTCAAAACTAACTTTTCTAGGATTTCCGAGAGCAACCAGGGCGGAACCAAGAGTTATACCTGAGAATGTTTTAAACAAAAAATATTATTGGTTGGTTATAAGTTATTCAATATTATTTCTGGAGCAATTCAATACTATTGTATCCTCCAATCAGCTAATAATTTCAGTCTACCTGATTGCCCGGCAGGTGCAAACGGTTGCCCTCCGTTTGGCATGGTAACGAGAAGCGATAATACCGCCGCACGGTTTCCTTGGCACGGCTCAAGAGCAATTGGGCTTGGCCACTGCTAATTTAAATCGATGCCAATTAGTATTGTTTTAAAGTCTACAAGAAAATCTTACTAATGTATTCAGAATTAAATTTACCTTTCGACGCTTTCTAGTCGTTGGCATCCTCGATGTATTTTGTTGTCGACCCATTTCCACGTAGACTTGGGCAAAAGGTCGACTAGCCATTTGCTCCATTTCGACAAATAACCTCTGCAAACAACAACAAATTAAAATTAGAGCTTTTATTCTAATCGCGATTCTAAAAACCCTTTGCAACACAAAACGTACCTGACGTCGACGATACATATCATACTTCTGCTTAATTTTCCATAATATTGCCGCAATCAACAGCAACAACAAAAAACACCTAAAAGTAAAACCAACATCAAAATTTTACACATAATTTTAAGAAGCTACTTCAGATAATAAGTCATTTTTATTTGTATAAGATTTCTTAAAAATATACTTACGATGAAAAGGTAATAAAGAAATGCAAAAGGTCTAGTTTAGGAGATTGCGAGAAAGAGATCTGAATCCAAAGAGGAGGTTGAAAATCGTAAACATATACATAAATTGTGGTATTCGACTCCTGTGTACCAAAACTGTACTCATTTTTCGCAAAGCGATACTTAAAAGTGGTGCAGTTCATTCCATGGTACAACACTTTTTCATTTTCAGGAAGCCCACCTACGATTTAAAGATGACAAAAGTAATATAATATAATGTAAATCTCTACGTTATTTCATCAAGTTAAACAGATTAAATTCATGGTAACTTTAAAAAAATTACCTTTACTATAACTTATATTCATTTTGGCCAGAATTGAGCAAGTAATGTGGAAGTCCGCATCAATATCAGGCTTTGTAGGAGAATTGCGAAAGTTGATTCTGGTGTAATGGCGATCCGCCTCTTTTGATAGGTTAAAAGTGAACTGATAGTCGATTTGCAAGTCATAAAAGCACGACCCATTGATAGGATTTCCAGCGTAGTTGCTCTGAGTGTCACATCGACCGCAGTCTTCTCCGGTTACACCCTTTGTTGTACAAAAGCATCTGCCTGTTTCCGTGTGACAAGTTTCTGCTTGTCCGTTGCACTCGCACGCTAAATTTACAAATGAGCGTTTTAAGAACATACGCTACATGTAATACATACAATGACATTTTGATTTTGACTTACGTTTGCATTGACCACCATTCAAAGCATTCCCATAAAATCCTGAACTACATTTCTCACAATGATTTCCCTCCGTATTCCCCTCGCAACTCAAACACTTATTATTTTCGTCGCAAGTAGTGTGACCATTGCACTGACAATCCGGACAATCCGTAAAATGCCACTCTTTGGATGGACAGAGTGTCCAATTAACAGATACGCTTGTGCTGTTTACCACCAAAGGACCTCTACTTGACCCGTCCATACACCGTCCCAAGCCCTTTCCCGAACCATCGTCACACCAGCCACACGAAGGTAAGGATAAACACGTATCACAGGTTGCCACTTCATCACAAACTGAAGTTGCAACAGAATGAGGATCCTTATTGTAGCACATTTTCGTGTCCTCCGTCCAACTCATGCACTGTCCAAACGGGAATGATATGAAATACGCGTTTTTGTCCACACACGTATTTAGAGTGTTACACCAAATGCAACGATTCGCAGTACAGTTGGTACAGCTCGTAAAGTCAGTGCAGCTCTGGTCGCAGGTGACATGATCAACATCTGAAACCCTGTCAGTTGTGTTTCCTGTACAAAAACAAAGAAAGTCTTTAAAACTAGAGAACAACTTTAATTTATACAAGATAGCATCAAGTTACTTACGACGTGACTCCTCTAACTTTGTGCACTTTTTCTGCCAAACACAATTATTTTCGGAGGAGCACAATGGGCATGTGTGAAGCCACCCACCACATTCAAACGGGCAATCTTCCACGGTGCTGCTAGACTTGTGCTTTGAATCACACTCCGACTGCGGCATACAGTGTTCCCCACACCATCCACATCCGTATTTGTTGTTCATGCAACTCGAGCAAGTGACAAACTGGGAACAAGATGACTTGCCATCTGACTTCGAATTTTGACAAGTTTCCGTGAGATAGCTACTGCCCACCTTATCCTTCTCTCCAGACTCTTTCTGCTTATCTTTAGGAGTAGCAGCATTAACGTTTGCGTTGCCATAAAAATCCTCACAGGACTTGAGAGCTTTGCTCCAACCGCACTTGGATCCCATGCTTAAACTATTCTGACAGTCTTTCTGATCTAAAATGCTACTGCAGGCAGGAGGCTTGTAGCGAATCAAGTCACTTTGTATGAGACCATTAAAGCCACCGTATAAATAAATAGATTCGTTGTAAATCACAGAGGATAACCCGTAGCGGGCAATGTCCGCCGGAATGGGAACATTGGGGACCATCGATGACCACAAGTCACACTTTGTGTCGTAAATTAAAACTTCGTCGGAGAAGCATTTGGAGCCCAGGCTGTAAGCCGTGTCGTTGTGCGCACAGCCGCCGAAAACGTATAAGAGACCTTTGAAAATGATGGAACTGTGAAGAAAACGACCGCCTGGCGACGATTCTAACATTTTCCTAAAAAGATTAATAGGTCAGGGTCAGACATTGTTTCTTGCTTGCTTTTTTGAAATGAAGTTTTAACTCTTACCAGGTGCGTGAGAACGGATCATAACTAAACATTTTTTCAGACAGAGGAACGGAATCATACTCATATCGATAACCACCATACACGTAAATCTTTTGTGTGACGGGATCCCAATTGCTCGTGTGTCCGTAGCTGCCTCCAACCGGGTAGCCTTTCGTGGAAAATACGTTCCAAACTGCACTTCCTGCAATATTAAATAATAAGCAAAAGAAAATATAATACTTTAATCCTAGTATAAATATATTAACAATCGAACCAAATATTGTCGCATACCAAAATGAAATTCCTGGACAACGTTAATGAATCCGTAACGTGGCGAGTGGCCAGATAATACTACCATTTTACTGTGGCGATTTTTTCCACCTTTTTCGCTGATCACTACAGCAGAGTGGCCAGATAAATGGAGAGGCCCTGTCAAAAACAAATTTATTAAATTTAAAATACAGGACGCAATATTAAGTATTATGACTCTGTTGTACCATAATGACATAGATTCTTACCGCACATGCGTTTTTTGCACTGGCCTAAACGAATGGTAACTTCATTCCAAGTCTTAGAACTAAGGTCAAACGCCCACAGACTGTTCGATATGTGTCGATTACCAAACTTCCCATCGTAAACACCACCGTACAAATATACCTTGTTCTATACAACGAAATAAAATCAATTAATCATAAACAGTCGTTAATACTATTTTATACCTAAATATCAAAACTTAGAGTTATACTGTATACATACTTCGAATAACACACAAGAGTGTCCATATAAAGCTGAAGGACTAGACTTTTCTTTGGGATGTATAGCTTCCCAAGAATTTGCTAAAACATTTAAAAAATCATAATATATGAATAAATTAACAATCATAAATATTAAACTATCTTTCAAGCATATTAATAGTACACATTTTCCAAGAACCTTTAAAATCATATCTCTGTAAAACGGAATCCTGGGGCTCCAAATTCAAGCGACTTCCTCCGAACACCCACAAATAATCATTAACAAGGACAGAACAGTGCGATGCACTTCCCAAAGGTACTTCTTTACTGGGTTCCACCACCTCCCAAAACCCTTTCTTCTCTAGTTGACTGCAGTCGTTTCCTACGAGCACAAAAATCAAACCACAAATGTTGATCATACACAGCAAAAATTGTTGCATTGTGTATTTCCCACAACTAACTATCTGTTTTGACAATGCGTTCTTTTGTTGCAGACATTTGAATGATAATGATAGGACGAAAGGGCTATTAAAGCCTTTTGCACCGAAAAACTATGAATTTTGTGTGCATGGAACCACCAACAAGCACACAAACGTTAAACTACATGCAGTCACTGCAAATGGAATAACAACAATTACAAGTTCAAATTTCAGGTGTAAATTCGGCTAATTTAAATTCATATGAAGTAATTTGACGTAATGCTACATTACATTCTTTACCTAACCTTGTACCACTTTTTCTTACTTTCGTTGCCAAGCGAGCTAATTTCATTATCATTATCATTCTAATTACTCCACACCAATAACACAAATGGGGTATTGTGTAAAAATGCTAATCGACTTAATTTACCTCTGTATCCATCAATGCAGTCGCATTTGTGCTTTTCCATATTGCAAGTGCCTTGATTTGTATCATTGGTGCAGTTATTGGGACACTTTTGAATTTCGCAAGCGTCACCCTTGTAGTTTGCATTGCACGTACAAATTCCATCAATGCAAACTCCATTTCCTGAGCATGTTATATCCGACCGGAGGCTTGGACAAGAATTTGTTCTGCAAAAAAATCCACAGAGAAAAGTACATTTAAACGTTTATAATACAAAGTATGATGGTAATCCAGCCAGATGATTCGATTACTTACTTTCATAAAGCAATCAGCGAGATTGTTTGCGTTGGGCAGATAAGATAAAGAAGTACATTTGCTTACCTATACGTGATGTTGAAGCCGGTAAGGTTGTAAACGACATCAGTGTAAAAGTGAAGAAAGGCAAACCCTGACTTAGCAACAACTTCAGGTAGACGAAGCACTGAATAATTCTTTTGGACTAGTAAACCACTGTGGACAAATTAAAATAGATTATGGAGTCAAACCAATTGAATTAAATAAGATCAAATTAATGTGAAAAAATAGCTTTCTCACCTGAATACTCCTAAAAGCGGTGCGTGGGCATTATCACCATCATAAATATACAGGTGATCCCAGCCACACTCCGTAGCAAACTCCTCAATGTGAATTATGATGGGGGAAGGGGATGTGGACTCAGTCGCCGGTGATTCAATCAGCCATGAACATTTCATGTTATTCGTGTAATTTCCTGGTCCTTCACTAATCCACCCTCTGGTACCTTGAACTCTGTAAAAATTATAGGATAGTAATAAGTAATTTGGGCAATCCAGTTTTTTATTAATCAATATGGATACATTAAGTATAACTGCTCACCGAACTTTCCCATAGCAGTATTGACAGCTGGGTCCGTACCACCCTTTTCTACAAACGCACACCCCATTCACACAATCTCCATTTACACAATTCGACACGAGATTCCCTGAGGGAATACTTGCAGTAATGTTGCTACTGTTACCGTTACTGCTAGCATTGCTATTATTATAACTAATCACTCCACCGCACTCTACACTATGGACTTTGTCGAATTGTACAACTAGAGATAACACAAGCAGGTAGTAAAGTACACTTAGAAAAGTTAACCTAGTGGCACCTCTATTTCCACCCTTCCAGGTAGTCGCGGTAAAGGCTGTGGAAGAGTATGAGGTGGACGACCCTTCTTCTAAAATGACACTACTAACACAGTTGGCTGACGTAGAAGAGGGTATCTTGCGACGATACTTGGAAATGAATAAAAACAGAAACTTTTGCAGTCCAATCATTTTTGCAAATTTTTTGTTGACTAGCAACTTATTTGCAATTTGTTCGACATCTTCTATTTATCTTTGTCATTTTGTTGAAGCTCAACAGACAACACGATCAGTGGAACTCCACAGTTTTCTTTGGCAATCATCATATTTGACTGACAATCACAGTAATTAAGATTTTGGATAGATTGGGACTCTTTTTCAGCTATGGTGGCACAGATTTCTTTCGTGTCTACTGATGATGATGTCCGAACTATAATGGAATTGGAAAGATTCATTCTTGATGCTTTTCTACGTTGATAATACGAACATATTGACCAACAAACGGTCTCTTTGGAACTTGGTAACTTGTGTAGACACAGTAATTTAAAGCAAAACTGTAACGTAAACGTACTGAGTATTTAATTTTAAAAGAAATTTGAAATTTGACAAAAACTACGATATTTTTCTTGAGTTGCTTCTATAACGAAAAATTTCAAAGCTGCTGCTGACAACTCATTAAAATCATGTTTAAACAAGACATAATATTTCCACTGTTTCCACTATTTCAAACTTTTGACTGTGATGACTAGCAAAAGGATATAGTTTTAGCTGCTGCATTCCTCAAATGTTAAAGATTCAACTTCATTAAATCCCAATCTCAAACGGACAGACCCAGTCCAATTTATTTCCTTCTGTAGTCAAGTCGTTAAAAACCTGTGATAACACAAACAACAGAAATCATTCAATTAACTAAACAATCATCAATCATAATCAGTTTTACAACTAATAACTTACAATTACCAATCACAAAAATTATCTCTCTTTGTCTCTCTTCTTCTATTTTAAGAACATCCAACATTTTTCTTTGATTTGATATCTAACTGATTAGCCAACTGAAATAATTATACTCGCGTTACACTCCTTAAAATCCCCGGTGACGTTTTATTCATTGCAATCTTCAAAAAATCACGAAACCAAATACACACACAAAACAGCAACAGATTACACAAATGAACAAACCCACACATCAAAACCTTCAATACAAATACACATTAGCTAATCGTGAATTAAATATCATGGCTCATCATGAACACAACATTCAACATTATTAAATACTCTATAAATCATGTTAGATGTATATGTATCTGCGCAGAAAAAATATGTTGCTGTGATAGTCAAATGGCTATGACTACACTTAAAAAATCTCAACTACAAACCATGCACACATTCACAAAAAACCACATATAAAGCTTAAAATCTAATTATTGTTTTTTTCCTCCAATAAAATTTTTTGACTGCTTTGATTTAATTGCTTTTAATACTAATAAAAATATTATACATCTATTCATCTAATATTATCGGAGAGGAGACAAAAATACGACAAATCTCCTCATGAAAAAAGCAAGTGACCATGACGACAATAAAAAAAAAGTTAATCAGCAGTACTTGCTCATCCAATCCATCCACCTTCCACCTTCGTGCTTTTTTACTACCCCCACCACTCTCACCAGTCACCACAGAAGCAGCAGCAAACTCTCACATTCTCTTAACAAACAGATCTCATTGTTGTAAATTGTTATAATAATGCATTGCATTTCATAATGCAATATTGCACGACAAGAGTCAAGAGAGAGAGAGAGAACTGCTGTTATTTTTTTTGTTGTTGAAAGGACAGGACAGCAAAAAAACAAACAAACAAAACGGATAGACAGACAGAAAATGGAAAAAGGAAGGGAACAAAAAAGCAGGCTGTTTTTGTACGACGCTCTGCATTTTATTTTTCTGCACTCTGCACTGCAGTCAGTCCCGTCAGCATTCTTGTCTGCCTTGTCTGTTGATATATATTTTTTTTATGAAACTTCTATCACGAGAATGTTGAATTCAAAATGTTCCGTTTTTTTTTTCAAAAAATGTATAGAATATTACTATTATATATTATTGCACTACAATGCAATGTAATGTTTATTACAAAAAAAACTTGTGCATAAAATAATATGAATGCATAACGTTTCGTAGAGATTTTAAAAGTTACGTTATTATATGCATTGTTGAGTTTTGAGAGTTGAGTTGAGAGACTTCAGCAGTTCACATGATCTTGCTAAAAAAAAGGTTAAAACTCTTTTTGTGTGCATAATCGCGATTTTTCAACATTTTGCAGCACAGTGCAGTGCGAAATAAAATGCATTATCATCACTATGTATAAAAGAGATATATATGCGCATACATAGTAATAGTATTGTTGTTAAAAAAAAT
>JAQFZH010004887.1:0-11313 GCA_034695485.1 Entomobrya nivalis
TTGGAGCCTGGTAAAGGTCATTTGGTTCGAGATCCTTTTTTGTGCCTTTATGAAATATCGGCCAGATCCATGTAAAAAACAGAAGGGACAATGGGTTGGCTTTGCTCCATGGGTTTGGGCGGTTAATGGAAGCCTTGCTCTTTGAACTTGCACTTTTCTGGTCCATGATGCAATATAACAGTAATGAGTACTAAACTTTACACCTTTCAAATTGAATGATTAGAGAAAACTGAGATGAATTCGGGTGAACTTCATGTGTACATGCTTTTATTGTTTTCGCTTCCTAATGCCAGGGGCACAGACACAACTTACGTAACTGTTGGTACAGTATATCAGTTACACATGCAAAGTTTACATTTGCTCTGCTGGAATAATGATCATGTTGAGTACTTTTATCTTAATTTGATTTTAAGCGATTATTAGGAATCTATTGAGATAGCAATACATCTACATCATACATGAATGTAGCATACATTTAATTTACCATTTTATATTCTGGGCAATAAACAAAAATATAAAAGTCATAATACCATTCACCAATTCGTGCTGTTATTGTTATGATTTATGGGTTTTTTCCTATTTTTTACTGATAGATTTTATGCGCATATATGAAGAAGACAGACAGCCCGACAAATTTAAATCAACAATTGCTGGTATGGTGTCTTCTAGGTGAATTAGTAGTTGGACAAAGGTTAGTTTATTTTATTTCATTATCAATTTGCATGCAAATATTTTTTATGGAGTTGTATTCTTTTCCCCTTATGACATAGACTGAAGGTCAATAGGTAATTTGCAAACGGAATCGGTGGTTAAAAAATTAGCGACCGCAATAAACTTTATGTTAACCTTTTTAGTATGATTAAAAATCTGACAATTTCAATTTGATTTTGTAATCTTCTTCATTTATTTGCATATCATGAATTTATAATAGAAAGTCAGAAAGTAAATAATTTACTTCTAAGTATGAAGTATGGAAAAATAATTTCAACACAACCCTGAATGGTTAAACTAATAATTAAATGAAGAATGAAATATGCACGTATGCTCAAGTTAGATTTTTTTACGCATATAGTGCGTTTTTTAGCTATCAGCAATTACATGGTATCTGTCAATCACTAAGAAGCTCGTGAATGTGTTAATCACACTTATCAACACGTGTTAAATGATAATCTCATAATATTTTCTCTCTTTGTTCATTGGAAGTGGAAAGGTACGCAAATAACAATTAGAAATTTGCTTTGTATGAACAACTTTGCAAAACAATTAGTAAGCACGATGTTGGATGTGCATTTGTGACAATAAATGAATTCTATTTCGTGGTCATTTTTTACAAATAATAATTTATTAGTATGTACTCAGCCAACAATATTTTGTAAATGTGGAATGGACATACATAATACATAGATGTAGTTCAGGTTCGTGCAAGAAAAACTATAACGATATGTAATCTACGTTGGTTCATTAATCTTTTTTAGTGTCCTAAATCTTTTGAAGTCAATTTATTTAGAACGTGTGAGATTTTCTTCCTAACGTCTTTTATCTAGAATTCTCAAATGAGCATTTCCACTTAGTCTTCTTTGGTATCTGAAGACACTTGATAATTTCCTTCATAATGTCTTTTAGCTAGAATTCTTAAATGAGCACGTCCGCTTTCCCCGGTATGATTAACTAGTCTAGATAATGCACTTGTGGGTTGTTGCAACAATAAATGCGGATGATCATACTCCTGCAAAAAAAAAGTTTGATTTAAGAAAATTCATACATAAATCACAATAATGCTTATAATAATGAGTTTTGAGTTGTTAATTTTTGCATACTTGTACGGAGCCATTGTCCAAAACTAAAATTTTATCGCAGTCCATAACGCTATGAAGTCTATGTGCGATTGTAATAATAGTGCAGTTAGAAAATTTGTTTCTTACTGTTGACTGAATTAAAGTGTCCGTTCTGGATAAACCGTAAAATATAATTAAAATTTGTATTTGAATGAGTCGTACTACGATTAATTGCATACTGAATGTTATAATACCTAGGATCTACATTAGCTGTGGCTTCGTCCATTACAATGACTCTATTCTTCCTCAAAATAGCTCTGGCTAGACAAATTAATTGCCGTTGGCCAACGCTAAAGTTACTCCCGCCGTCATTCACTATAGCTTGTAAGTGTCCAACCGCTTCATTCAGTTGTACCTAATGAACATTAAAATTTTATTATTAATCATACATGTCATTGTTCTTGCTAGTATTCCAATCAGGTAAGTAGTTTTTCATTCAACTTACTTCCTTAATGGCATCCCAAATATCTATGTCATTAAATTGACTAAAGGGGTCCAAATTGTAACGTATCGTTCCAGAGAACAAGACTGGATCTTGTGGAATGATTGAGATATTCTTTCGAAGGTCGTGTAACCCGAGATCATTAATACGAATTCCATCAATCACTATATGTCCTCTTGGTTCTGTTGTCCTAAAGAGTGCAGCAATAACAGAACTTTTACCAGCTCCAGTTCTTCCAACAATACCAATTTTTTCCTTTGGTAAAATTTCAAAGTTCAAGTTTTTTAACACGTCCTTGTCCCCATAAGCTAGGAAGACATTGTGGAATGTTATCTTTCCATCGGTAGGCCAATTATCCACCGGCTTGAGGGCTGTAATGGTAATTTTTTGCATGATCAATTTGGTAAAAGTTACGCAAAGTGGCGCATCAAAAATTCGATACCGCATTTGTAACGGATCAATTTTCTGCAGTTTGTACGAAATAAATTGTTACATACGTACCTGTTTCCCAAGGTGCTTCTGGTTCTAGCGAAGTATATTCCATTGCTCTTTCAAACGATGTCATGAAATTTTCGGTTTCTGCAGTCTGTCTCATAGCCCACTGTAAGTTGACGGTTAAGGTTAGCGTTGAAACAATAACAAGACCCACAATGCCCCCGGATGTTTCTGTCATACCATGAAAATTTATCGCTCGCTAGTGAATAAAGTTTTGTAGCTTCTATATATGTATTTTAGCAGTACACTATATTTTTTACCTTCCACAAACAGCAAAAAAGTGAACGTGATCACTGTTAGAAAAGTTGCGGATAATGTCTCGATCCAAATTGCAAATCCTCTTGTGGTGGCAATAAATACGAACCACGGCGATGAATGGATATCCTGAAAATCATCGAATGCCTTGATAGATCGCTCTTCTGACTTTAGAGCCCGAACTGTGGTGAGTCCTTGCATGGTTGCGGCAAGATGCGTGAACACCGGGCTTTTTGCTATATGAATATAAAGTACACACTTGATTTTCAACTATGTTCGTATTTGCGATAACATAACATAACGTATTTGTGAATAACATAAGGTTTAAAAATAAGATTTGTATCTATTTTAACTTTACCTACTGACTCCAAACGTTTTACATCTCTGGAAGTCTTGACATAAACCGAGCGTAGCACCCAGAGTGTAGTGAAAATTATTGCAGCAGGAATGGATAAATAGTAATTTGACATGATGATGACAACAATGACTCCAAACGCTTGAAGCATGTACTCTACAGCGTCGTACAATGCTGGAGGAAGTAACTCATCTGTAACAGAAATCCAAGGTTTTAAATTTCCTCGGACTTTCAACATGTTATCAATCAAATTTTCATTTACCTATGGAGCCAACATCTTTAGTGAATCTGTTCATTATACGTCCTGCAATCATACGAACATGATATCATACATCATATACAGTCATTAAAGAATGACGATTTTCTTATTTATTTTCTTATATTTATTTTTGCAAATAAATACGAAGTTACCTGAAGGATTTTCATCAAAAAATTTGATTGGAGCACGTACAACACTTTGAAACATTTTATCATGCAGGTTAATGCCAATCTGAAGTGAGTACCAGAAAAATACAAACGCTCGGACTAGGGTCGATATAATTACTGCTAATACAATCGCAGAGTAAATACTGAGATATGTCTTTTGTCCTCGATATATGTATGGGTTGAGTAAAACTAAAGATGTTGATGTAAAATATAAGGATTCTGATGGTACAGCCGTTAAATTATTGATGTAATTTTCTTCAGAGGTTGTCCTATCATTCAAAGTTACAATATCTTTCATAAGCAAAATATGTTGAGTAATTGATTATTCAGCAGTTATTCATTCCTCGCATATTTCTTACCAATGGGAGAGCCAATAGTCGTTAGTTGTAACAATTATCTGTGCAATGAAAAAAGAGACGGCTACAATGAGGAATCCTAGCATACTATCTCCTGAGCGAAAATAAGTCCAGTAAGTTTTGGATGACACAGAACCCTCCACGATTTGTTCGAAATTTTCTTCAGGGGTATCATTTTCATTAAACCGTTCCAATGCAATCTGCAAAATATGTGCATATTTTTAAACAGTGATCTGACCGGTGAATCCATAAAATAAAATGCTAGTAAAATACCAACCTCAACTTCAACTTTGCCAACGCTGACTCTTCTGGCGACATCATTGGCACTTTCAGTGCTCTCCATTAAACGAACGAAATCGATTCCCTTATCTAACAAACTTTGGTAGGTTCCTTGCGCCACCACCTCTCCCTTAAATTGAAAACATTTTTACTACTACGAAGCTAAAAGGATTTTTTATGGCTCATTCAAGTGCTTTGTCGGCTTACAGAACTTAATATGATTATGTGATCCGCCTGTGGTAGGTACTGCAATTGATGAGTTACCAGTATTCTCAGTTTCCCTTTCAAGTAAGTCCTAATACATTTTTCGAATATGTGAGTGCTGACACGTGCATCTACGGCTGACAAGGGATCATCCATAAGTACCACATCTGCGTTTCTGTATAATGCTCTAGCCAGATTAATTCTTGCTCGTTGACCACCAGATAGAGAAACACCTCTTTCCCCAACCATTGACATGTCCCCATTTTCCAACTGATCCATGTCATCGTGCAGACAGCATACGTGAAATATTTCATGATAACGTTGCTTATCGAAATCCATTCCAAACAAAACATTTTCCCGGACAGTTCCGGCAAAAAGCCATGCTTCCTGGCCAGCATAGGTGACTTCACCATTGATCTCACACTTCCCTGATGAGAGTTGGAGCTCATCAATAAATGCATGCAAAAGAGAACTTTTTCCACTTCCAACCGCTCCAATGACCATGACGAGCGAGTCCCCATTCAGATCCAAGTTTACATTTTTCAATGTGGGAACATCTACCCAACTAGACACAAAATTTGTTCCTTGATGATGTGATATTCACATTTTAACTTCACAAAATAGTTTTGAAATGATTTTTCATCAATGGTTTACCTTGCATTTGCATTTTCCAAATATAACCTGCCAATGTGTTGTCTACCCAGGTTAGTACACTCTGGGGACTTGATGGCCTTTGGTTTTCGATCTTCGAGAAGCAAAAAATGCTTCAATTTGGCAGAACATAAATAATTTAATTGCTTTAATCCACACTAGTACACTTTGCAACCCACGTCTACAATGTTATTATACACGATTGCTTACTTGTAATCGATTCAAAGATGTCCAAACCTCCCCACCACTCCCAATTGCTGAAGAGAAATAAAATACCATGCTCTCGATAATATTTTGAAACACGGCAACTGTGAAGAATGCCTTATCAGCGGAAATCCGACTTCCTAGCACAACGTACATCATAATGGACAAATAAGGTGTAAGCTTATTGCAAAACGTGTACATTGACAAGAAAAAGGCACGAAGATATCCACGTTTTCCAAGGGCTTGCACTTCACGCCTGAAAATTCGAACATTTTTAAAGATTTATGCATGCACTACAAGTTTGACGATTAATTTTTATTTTTAGACATGTAGTTTATAACTTTTAGCATACCTCCTAATTTTGTCTATGATAAATGAAAAAGGTTTTTCCCAGGCCATCATTTTTATCACGCCTAAAATATCACATAAAATATTTTTTCAGTAGATTACCAGATCAAAATTATATTTTACCAACATGAGTATAGTAGGAATTCACATATATTTGTCTTACGAATGGCTAGTACAACTTCGTTCATCACTCGACTCCTTTCATCAGTCTCTGTCGCAATTTTATCACGGAATTTCGCAGTCAAGTGACCATTCACAACTGTTGAGGAAAGAATAATAAAATGTTGAACGTTAGAGGAAAATGAATGTTCTGCAATAAAATGGTATCAAGATACGTGAATGACTGAATGTTTGATAAAGTTCAAGTTCAAGGTACCTTGCAGAGGCATAATAAGAAAGACAAATCCGATTCCACCAAGCATGGCAAGGCTAATCTCATCGTAAAGAAAGTAAATGTATACTAATGTTTGTAATGGTGCTATCACTAAATATGGAATAAAAATAAGTCCGTAGTCGAAACGGGTGCAATCATTAGACATCAAATTCATCAAGTGTCCAACGTCTTTACTCGCGGAATGATTGAGCGTCATCGTCTGGAAAAAAAAAGTTGAAAAGTAATTTGTCAGCCAAAAATGTCTTGATTTCTCCGAATTGTTTTTTTTGTGGGAAAAGTTTACCTTTCTGTACAATAATGCTGAAACAGCCACACGTGCAGACTGCCCGGTGCGAAACATGAGAAACACGCAGTGATGCATTACGATATTGTGGAAGAAGGCAGAGAAGCAAACAATTGCAGCATATATTATTTGTTCCGTTTGAGAAATGTCCGAAGCCGTATCAAAGGATTTTACGAGCAGTCTCAATGATATGGATTGAATTACCCTAAATCGAAAAAAGGAATATTGTGTTATAATAATTCAATTCAGCTTACTTTCACTGAAATTTTAAAAGTATTAGAATGTGTGTCACCTCAAAATAACTTCATCAAATCCTACAACTAAACAGTAGTATAAAAAATTCACTCCGAACTGTTTAAACAATGCTCGATGAAGCATCCTCGAGGAAGATTCATTTCCACTGTTTCTTTTCCGTTCTCCCTCCCACAACCTAACAATTTTAATCAACATTATTTTGCACTTTCTTTTTCATGCTTGTCAGCTATGCATAGTAGGACGATAAAATGTTTTACCTGTGAAGTTGCTCTGCCAGGTACTCCGATTCATGTGCCTTGGGTGTTTCATAAAGGTCGTCAAGTTCAAGGTCTTTCTTCAAACCTTTCTTGAATATCGGCCATATCCAAGCGAATGTGAGTAATGAGAGCGGGTTGGCCGTCTCCCACGGGTTATTACTTTTCTTTGTATCTGAGGTAGTCATTGGAAAGAATGGGTAGCTCTGCGGCCGACTTCATTTACCCTTTTATGTCAAAGTTTCACTATACAACAAAAAGTAGAATTGATTATGATTACACCCAAAACTAATTTCCTTTTCTTTTTCCGAACTTTCAAGTTAAGGCTGATGTAATCTGATTAAATCTTGTTTCATTCAATTTGTATGGAAAAGAATTGACGTAAAATGTATAACTACATAAACATTTAATTGTTCTCAAATTGATTCCTACCTTGAACCCGTGCTTCTAATAAATAAATTGCATGCAAACGAGGTTTTAAAGGATCCGGAATCTTTGACAGATAACGAGAATGAGATGTATAATGTACATTTGAGTATATTAATGTAATGAAGTTTACTTTGAATTGAATGAGGTTCAGAGAAAACAGTTAATGCAATGGTAGATAAATGAGAAGGTCGACTATGCGGAACGAGCATTTTTTTCATGAAGTAGATTATTACATCACCTAATTGATGTTATCAGTATCAAGTTACGGCAGCACGACAAAATTACAATTAGAGTTGAATGTTCTGAATGAAAAAAAGTGATTTGAAATGACAGATACATACAAAATATGATAAATGCTAATAAAGATGTCAATTTTATGTTGAATTGTGTCTCCGTGTCGAACAAATTAGTTCGTGGAAAGTGAACAGTGCTGTAGAAAATCAATTGATGTGCATTTTACATAGCATTTAGTATAATGTGTGGTATGAAATGTATGGAAAGAATATGAATTATCAGGTATGTATGTAGAATCATTGTTTCTTAATTTGTGCACAAATATGTCATACATAATTACTATGAGTGTACAATAAAATTGTATCAATCAAACATGCTAAATCATTTTAAATCTGGAATGTGCAAGTATTGTGTTTAAAAAATGTGCATGTGCGTTTTATTCAAATGTGTAGCATAAACGTTTCTGATGAAGGACACATAATATATCTAGTAGGAACACTAGGAACAATTCTTCTCGGCAACAAGCGTAAGTAATGTGGAAACTCTACAGGAGGACATACCTTACACAAGGCATTGTGGTGGTAGCGGTAGCCACAGATTCTACTCTCCTTTCGCACAACCTTGCTTTTTCCTTTAATGAGATCTTTTCTCTGCGGGAGCACATGTTTCTTGACAAATTATTGTTTTACACTAGCACTCACTGAAATAGCCACGTCTCCACATAATTTCGCTTTGTAATCTAAACAGTAATATTTTATTTTAAAATGGCAAATCCACTGTTAAAACAAAAATTTCTACAAATATTAAAATAAAAAGTCTCTACATTTCTGCTCGAAACTTATCAAAACTTCTAATCGAGCTAACAGGTAAAAGTGAAGATTGGCTAAAAGCTGAAAAGGCCAAGAAAAATATCGACTACAGCTAGAATATAAAGACTGGGCTTGCTTGTTCACCCGGTCTCAGGGAGTAATCTTTTTGACTGATGCAATGCAAAAGTAAATGGTTGTAATATGCTTTCTCTTGTATCCGGATATATCCAAGTAAAAGCACGGCACATATGTGTACTTTACGTACTCACATGCACAAAATTCGCAATGCAGTAGAAATTTGTTCACGCAGTAGAATTCGGTTCTGAATCAGAACCAGGCATACAGTTCTTTTCCTTGACATCGGCTTCTGCGTCCGTGGCACATGCATTTCCCATATTACATAACGTCCTGCTCAATTCCCAGAGATATGGCTATGTTCAGGTAAAACTTAAAACAGACTTACCTTTGCATAAATAAGCTTAATTCTTTTTTTCGTATTTGCTAAAAATAATGTATACATGAACAACTTTGTTCCAAGTTATTTCCTCCGTAGTTTTTTTTTGGTTAAAACGTGTGCCTTAAGCAAAGTCATGAAGGGCAGAGGTAATTCAGATTGGTGTAATATGGGCTTTTATATCACATTTACAGAGTTGACGCTACTTCAATATCTATATCACATACACAAAGCAATAAAAAGCTCTATTACAATGCTGCTACGTTTGTTTAGTAGCACTTTATTACCGTGTCATGCCGGATCTGAACATTTTTACAACTTTTCCTTGAATATGGAAGAAATTTGAAATGGGCTTGGTAGCTTTTTTACAGAGTTTTTTTTTGCAATGCATTTCATGAAGTAGAGATATTCTAATTGTGATTTGACTTAATTAGAGACTACCATGTTCGTTTTGTACACATGTACAAAGTATAAATATTTAATGGAGGTGTTGGATTTTCAAAAAACAACAAATTCTCAGAATTCAGACAAGGTCTTGCCTTGAAGTTGCACAATTAATCTTTTTTTGTTAAAAACTAATAAAAATGAAATTGAAGAGTTTGCCATCATTTATTACGAAGTCTCTTTGTGAAACAAATCTAGAATGAAATGCATGTTTGTTGAGTAAACTATATATAAAATGCATGTCGAATGTAGGTATATATCAATGGGTGATTGTTATTTAGAATACGGTTAATTTCTTTATTAGCACCATCATTATATTTAGATCCCATTTTAATCTCATTTTATATTGCTTAATCATTAAGGCGAAACTGTTACAAGATCCTGCTGCAACAACGATTGGTATGATGTGAATGTGAATGTATAATTATAAAACCATCGCGCTATCTCGATGGATTCTCAGTGCGTACATATATTGTAAAGGATTTGAAGGCTTTGGACAACTACCACTAAGGCTAATAAAAGAACGATTAAATTTGGGGAAAGCGGTAGGAAAACAGTAAGCTTGCTCGGGTGAAGTTGTGTACCATTTTCTCCAAAAGTCTGTGCTGGGATCTTTTGTCAAGATCATTGTCAGTACAGCAACAAAGAGATAATACAGAAAATATAAAATGAGTAAAAACATAAAAATAATGAACAATGTTCGCGGGACTGGAGGCACTTTGGCTCGATACACGTTCAACCTGATAAATCCTTCCCAACCGCCACCCTCTCTCCTTATCCATTCTCCCATCGCTTGCTCCACAATTATCCCAAACGTTTCAACTATTTCAGCAACTCCATCAGGATATCCCTCTTCCACAGAGTCCACGGCCAGTGCGCCACAGAGTCCCAATAATGCAACGAATTTACCCCAACTCATTTTAATTTCTCCATATCGATCCTCTATTGTTGACTTAGCTAAGGACACTAGCATGTGTGAAGGCTTCATTTCTGATGGAATTTGAATTTTTACCTAAAATATAAAGTACATTTAATTAATCATTATAGTGCACTTGTTTGTAAACTGAAACAAGCATGTAATGTAGAGAGTACATATTTCTGAAGTAATATTAGCCAAATTACATTTTGCTTTACGGATGTGTACACATTAGGGTACTTATCCCTCATTTCATTGACTACATATTGAAAATGGGGGTACACGTAATCTGCATCCGGTTTGGAAAGCAATTCAACTGCTGAACGTAATCTCGGGGCAACTTTGTGAATTTTATTTAATAGATTCTTCTCCTTCAGTCGATCAATGATATGACGAGCAGCAATACTCCTGGCCTAAAGAAACAAAGTATTTTATTTGAATCACAATAAATGACTGAGTCTAAATGCTTTCATGTTCTCCAGTGATTAATAACTTACCTCATCCCCAATCTTTCTGCAAACTGCTGTGGGTCCTTCCAAAATCTCTTGGGCTTGTTGCCAACTTTCATGGTCATAATACAGTTGTAATATTTTAGCCACAGGGGTACTCCAATCCTCATCTTCTTCCCGATTAATTCGCCTTGTCTGAGGTGTCATAGGACGGGCCCACGAAGGTCGTCTATGTCTTGGAGCTTGTTCAGGAACACCTAACAAATGGGGATTCGACACTCCCCCCTCTGGCTCTGCCATGTTATCATTAAAAGTCATTTTTTTCAACTGTTCAGTAACAAATGCGGCGGTTCAGTAACTATTTCAGTGCAATTAACTAGGTTTAAAATTTAAATGTTATGCTGAAAGCTGGCGATGTGTTTTAGTCTCTTGTGGAAAAGTGCATTATTGTGTAGATCATAACATGCAGCTTATCAATCATGCAGTTTTATTTTCTGAAAAATCACAAAAACGAAAATTCTTAGCATTGAAGGTTCAAAAAT
>JAQFZH010004888.1:0-11310 GCA_034695485.1 Entomobrya nivalis
TCGGGGTTTATTTGTATTAAAAAAGACCTTGTGCTCGTGATATAATATATAAATAAAATATATACACTATGGGCATTTTTCGAGCAAATCATGTTGGCTTTTAGGAAATAAACAAACTGAGACACTCAAATCGTTTTTTAAATTCAGTTAGTAATAGTTTTTGTTAAAACTTTACTATGTTTCAAGTTATGTCAGTTGTATACTTGTTGCAGAAATGATGATACATACTCACTTGGTTATTTGGTTGGGTGGGTTTCTAAATGTTTACCTTATACTTAGTTCAGAATCATGATGATACATACATATATTCCTTGTAGTCTTTACACATTTAGGTATAACGGTTGCTCGAAGGTTAAATGACAAATGTATTATTCGCTGAAGCTATTGAAAGTATTTAAGCTTAGATATTCAACAAATACGTAATACGCCTATTTTACCATTATAAGTAAGACGCAACCAGAAACTTCTACCTTCACGCGTATTGATTTTCCAAAGTTGATAAAACTATTAATGGGCCTATTTAATCATAATAACTAAGACAAGCGGAAATTAATTTTTTCATGTATTGGTTTCCTAGAGTAAGATAAACAGTGGAAGATATCGTGATACCATCGTAAAAGAAAAAAAAAACAAGTTTTAATATAACTTAAGACCACTTGTTTATTCCAAAATGTATAATTTGCAATAAAGTATAAATATATTAATAATTATAAAAGGACTTTTGTAGAAAAAATTAACCACAACTTAAAATGTACGTGAAGCAACTTTTTAATTATTTAGATTTTGATGCAATTTGCTAATAAGCTTTTTGGTGAGTCAATCATGTATAAGTGTAATTGTTGAATCTCATGTCGCGTTGCGGGTGTATGTTGCGGACCCTTACAAGACTTCAATACCAGTTAAACCGACTTTCCTAAAAAAAGATGATTTTTTCAATTGTTAAAAAGTTCAAGTTAAACAAAATAAAATTCGCTAGCTGTAAAATGTATTACTGTCAACAAGTTTATTGGGAAAAATAGTTCATTTGCTGTTATTGCACTGTTCGTTGTAAATATTATTGCAAAAATCCCATCTTAGCTATCAAGCTCATTCAGATGTATATAAATCTATTGGACGTTTTCAATTTTGTAGACTTAAGATTAAATTAAACAGCATAATTTCACCAATTTCGTCATGAATATATTCACAGACGATTGAATGAAAGACACGGTAATATTCTGGTAATGTTCAATATTATTTTCATGGTTGTATATTTAAGTCGAATGTTCACAGAAACAACCAAAACGATTATAGCAAACAAGCATTTTTATTAAGGAATTTAATTCACAAAGCTGTGTCAAACAATGAAAACACTGCTGTCAAATATATTGGTTGCTTATTGTTTTTCAACCACAGCACTTTTTGTAAAAAATGAATCACATTCTTCAAGAAGATCAAATTTGTCTGCAATTTTTATAACTACTAAAGAAACATTTGTTACAAAATATTCTAAACTTTGAAAAATTCTGCGAATCTTACGGTATGTTTCGAACAACTAGCTAATGTTCATGTAAGAAACTACATTTGGGTAAAGGATACCAATAAAACACATAAAATATTCCCAAAGCACAATGGCTGCTTTCGGTGTAATTAAATATTCTGTTCATAACACGAAAAATAATTAATCTTTCTGCTAGCTTTTAGCTAGATTTTTTGCCCAGTAATTAAAAGTATTCTTCCTTATTTGACGCTTGCCGTGCTTCGGCTAGATTGGTTTTGTCTAAGTATGTAGAATAACAGTATAATTGGTATTTTGTATAACATTTGATCCATTTCTTCTTTTTTAACATTCTAATTGGCTTTTTGGAGAGGTTAATACTTAATGGCGATATAAAATGACAATTTTGATATATCGTCATAACTAGACAATTTCTCCACGAGGCGATTATTAAATGAAAACAATTAGATGTTTTTTGTTGGAAAATCAATTAAAAAGTTCTTGCTCAACTGGTTTTCCAGAAAGAAAAGAATATTTTTTTATAGAAGTAATAGTTCAGATGAGAATGTTCTTGAGATTGGATTGTGTTGGCGTAAATGCAACCTTTTTTCTGCCATCGTGTGAAACTCCATCGAGCACGAGGGACATTTATGGTGTTTCGTTGTGCTATGGCGACGACTATGTTGAATTAGGCCGCTCTCTCTGAGAAAAACTTTGCCACAATATTTGCACTTAAATTCTTTACCGTTCGTCGAATGAAGAACGTTAATGTGTTCGAATAAATTAGGACGTTGTTTAAAAGCATTGTCGCAGTATGCACATTTGTATTGTTTCAGTCCCTGGTGAACCGCAATGTCATCCTGCTTTAAACTAGACTTTGAACATAACACTTTTTTACAAATATTACAGGAGTATCGGATGCCTCGATGAACTGAATTTTTATGATAACTTAATGAAGTTCTGTTTCTGAATGTTTTACTACACCCGGAACAATTATACTTCTTTTTTAATTCCATTTTCTTATAGTCGCTCATATAGGAAATAATTTCACAATTTCGTTAGATAGAGAATTGTTTTTACTTTATCGTTTTACCATAACATACATACATTTTAGTTTAAAAATTTTACCTACAAAAGCTAACTTTTGTAATTTAACGCATGTGGTTGTTTTCATTCCGCTTCAACTTCAACTCAATCATACACTGATAATTATATCGCCAATGCGGGAATAAACACATTTGCTATTTATGTAGTTAAGTACATGGATTATATGTATTTTAATTCTGGATAGTCATTCTCTCAGTGCATGTTCAAGCAAAAAAGTTGTTATTGTACAACTGAGCATGAGCGAATTGAATGAATTTTTTGACATCTTTGAACTATCTGTTATAAAGACGCACATCTGTCAACATCCTTGTTTTCATACATTATTTTTTTGTGGATTGAGTACGAAGTACCAATGTAGCAGACATAAGCAAACACTTGATCTTTTAGAGTAGTGATCCTGGACAACATAAGTTGCGTTTGGGCAGATGTTACTAAAATGATGATAGCTGAATTTAAGACTTTAAATGTCCAAAGATGAATATGTGCGCATACACGGAAAAAATATGTACATTGATTACGTAATGATATGTTGGTGTCGTACTGGTACTGGTGGTTGTATTTGTAGTCGTGAACTGAACAACTCACATATGGAGTTAAACACTATGCCACCACAGTGGAGCCAAATATGTGTGGAGATTTACGTTGATCTAAAAAAACAACGATTTTGAGGTCAAAAGGTCGAAACACAATTACTAGTTGTTTTCCTTATTGGTAAAAAGATACCTAGTCAATGCAAAAAAAAGATTCAATGCCCTCATCTCTAAGCTCATCTTCAGAAAATAAGCTTTTCTTTTAATGCGTTGAGCATAGTGCATAAATATCACTGAATTTATATACATATAAAATCTCTATTCTATATAGCAGGCAATATAACAGAATAGCTTACCCGAAGTAATTGCATATCTAAACATCCCACATACATATTTGTGTGGTCATTTGGACGCTATTACAAATATTTTCTACATATACATATGGGTTTTTATATTGATGAGAAAGAAAAGAACTGGTTGGTTTGTAGAGTTCAATATGAAAACAAGCTCAGTTCTGATAACTATTTCAAGTGAAGCTGGTCACCAAGTAAAAAACTTTCCCACTTTGTATTATTAAAGGTGATTTTTTAAAGACATCGAACTTAAATACTTTTTTATTGTGTACAAATGTTTAGTAAGTGTTATAAAACAGTTTACTAAAATATTGTTTTTCACAGGTCAAGTGTATTAAATGTTGACTCATTCTAATCATTATATTTCTGTTATAGAATGGGGACTTGTTTTATTAAAGTGCAAGCTCTCGACACAGATTCTTAGGAGAAACACGGACACAGCTGTGGAGTAATGTTGACACAATTTGTAAGCGTAAGAGACATATGTTTAGATGAAATATCATTTGAAATTTATTAGGTGAATAATATATCGTATTGATTTTATTGATTTTCTTGCTTTGTGTTAGACAATCTCGTGACAATACTGACTGTGATAAACCGGAAAGAACATGATAATTACACCGGGCATTAAAATGAACATAAGTGATAGCAGTTACAGGCTGTAAAAATATTACTCGTTCCAAACAGAAATAAATATAAAACAGTTAAGCCGCAAAAATGTAAAAGCCTCTGAGGGAAACTAATAAGCTTCTGAGTGGTTTGCCCAAAAGGTGCCTTAAAATGTTACGAAGATCATGGACCGAGTATTTTCTTTACATTGTTAGAATTTATTTTGGGAAAGGAGAATCATTAAATGTAGTCAGATTATTTAAAAAGAAATTAGCTCAACCTGTGTAGTCAACGGACTGCTTCGACAGTTCCATAAACCCATTTCTATCGTATATTTTGTTCGTATATCAGTATATGATTTTATAGTTTAAATTCTCCAATGATATTAACCAAACGTATCGGTTGTTTATCAAAAGTATAAAAAACTGTATTTTTAAAAAACTCTTTAAAGTCAATATATTGTTGATTTTTCAATGAAATCTCCAATGCAACATTATGATGATGCTATAAAACTCTTGATTACCTCCGGTCCTGGTGTAATATGATGATGATAAGCTGGCATGATATTAACGTGTTTTTTTAGTTTTGAGTAAACTAAGATTTTAAAATAAACTCAAACATGTGTGAAAATTCAAAAAAAAATCAGACCAGATATATTGACCAGAACTTCAGAATGTTAAATGACTGCTATTATTGAAATCCAGTAGGATTTTGAGGTTTTCTGTGGCAACATAAAAGCTTAACAGTAATTGTTATATTTATTGCAAGATTTCCCACATAAGTAAAGGTTTTTGGTGCTATACCAAAATTTAAAGTTTTGTTTTCAAGAAAAATGTCATATAAATGTTTGGCTGTCTTGTCACCATTCAAGATGATAAGGTAAACAATCAAAGGAAAACTACAATTTAGCTATTTTAATACCCATACCATTAAGTAAATATTGTCCATCCTCATCAGCAAATATTTCAGATATATTACATCTAACAGAAAAAATAGTGCATTAAGCTAACGTAATATGTCTAAACCTTTCATTATAGTTTCCCGGATTCCCCCTTTAGAACGTTTATAAAGACCTGACCCGGATTAACTTTCTTTGGGATCATGGGCGAAAATCAAACATAAGGACAATAAACTAGCTTATTAAGGGACTTCAGACGAGCTAAATGTAAAGCTCCGCTGTAGAAGTTAAGGTCATTCGATTTTAAATTATTTGCATTCAATTAATAAATGTACTTTTGTGAAACACGTGCGTTGCGGTGAACGTTTATAATAAAAGTGTTAGAAGAAAAATATTACTAAAGTTTAATGTGAAGCTTGGTACTACAGAACAAAGCTATAAGTCGGCTTTTATGATAAAGTAAATAATACAGAAAATACAAAGAATAGGCCAAATGTGATGCAAACGGTAATGGCCGATAGGTTGGTTAGGAGAATCTGCAGATACATTTTCGCGATGTCTGCCTTTAAAGCGAATTCATTAAGGTGGAAGTGTAGCAGTTGTAGAAAAAGGTCCGGTTGAGTGGTTTTTCCCACTAGATAGGAAAGCTTGGTGATTAGTTGGAAGATGTTTTTGCCGAAGCATCAAAGACCACACTTAGTTTTTTTTTGTTGTTGATGATAAAAGTTTGATATTGCCATGATGACTCAATGTAGTAAGAGAGAGTGTAATGCAATTGTTCATAAGGAACTGGCTCCATCTGATCTGAAGTCCAAATACTCCTGGAGTTGACTGATAAGCATTCGTGAAAGAGTCATGAACGTAAATGAAAAAGCTTAAACTATATATAAATGCAACGACTAAAATATTATGCATAACCATAAAACATAATTCTTGAGTGAACAACTTCAGTTGTGTATTTAACTTTTTAGGATGAAACGTTGCCTTTCATGTTAATAAGAAAATACGTAGGAGTTTTATAAAGGTTAAAATCCTAGTAATTTCTAAATTTAACATGTCAAAAAAATCTAAAGTTTTCCAATGTATGTGAAAATTTGCAAACGGCTTCAAAAATATTGGAGTCAAACCAGTTATCTTTATTTTTCTGTAGTTAGATACCTGTTAATTCGTTAAAATATTTTAATTTTAAAACAGTTACACTTAAATCTACGAAGAGTTATTAATCGACAGTTGTCTAAAACTGAAGAAAAAATTGTGTTAACTAAACATTAAAACTAATTGTGCTTGTTTATTTCGTTTACATAATGCGGATATCAAGTATCAAATTGATCAGATAAAAAAGTTTTATTTTGTAATTTAAAGTAAGATGGTTTATTATCAAGGTCATATATTTCTCCATTCATATTTACAAATATCATACTTAACTTTAACTGGCTGTTGCTTTATTATTACAAAAGCAGAAATGAAAATTGTTGACGACACGTAACTACAAGTTAACCAATTCTATAACACATAAAATATAAAAGCTTAAAATCTGCATTGAGTGCATTGGTGTTATTGAAACATTTTTGTTATTTTGAAATGAATAAATTGTTATAGTGAAATTATTGGGAATATTTACTCCAATGTAATAAGGTAGAAAAAGTTGAGTTGTATATTTAAATAAAACCAAATGTTAGTCCTATATAATAAATATAATTGGGGTATGAGGTACTATCTGAAGCTTAATATTATCTTAAACTGCTTAAAAAACCACTTAAATTATTGCAAATAAAAACTGAGCGTATTTAAAATACTTGAATAAATTAAATTAAAGTAACCATAAATACTGTGTTTAAGAAGAGCTCTTTATTGTATGTATCTATTTTTACAGTTTTTATATGTGTCACAAAATATGGTTGATATGCTTACAAAAACCACTTAAGAATCTTAGGGAATTAGTGTTTACCCAGGCCCCAACGAGCATAGTAGGTGGAGTTTAGAAAGCCATGCATATAACATTCTGCTTCACTATAATTATCGTCCGTGTCGTTTACATTTTTGGATTTTTTTCTTAATTGGATTAAAAAAATATTTTCTAATACTTCTACATGAGATGTAGTCTATAACTTCTGTTTCAAATTTTCCAACCATTACAGAAATCTTAATTTCAACTAAATCCGCTAATAAACCAACAAGTAGTAGCAAATCTAAGATTATATTTTTGCAGTCATGCATGCTCTGTCGGGGACCTGGAAAGCAAATTTCCATTGAGGCTTAAACAAAGGTCCATGAAAAATGTATCTAAACTTTTTATTTTTGCAATTTTTATTTATGGATATAATTTGGAATAAAAGGCTGGTTCATTCATCTATTAAAATTGCATCTAAACAAAAAATCCAGTTTTCTTTTATAACTTCGTAACCACAAACTCACTAGTCTACTGTAAAGTTATACGACTGCTGCATTTGTACAAATCATACAGTTATTTTATCCATCCATCAATTTATTTGAATCAACTTAAGTATGTAAAAATGTATGCCAATGGCTTATAAAGAAATGTACATTGCATTCTTTTAACGTTTCATCATACCAACATACATTACATTTTAGTGTTCCAGTTTTGGGGTAAGCTTTAGAAAATAATGATTTACAAGGTCGGTATACTCATTAATGGGCATGTGGACAGTTCCATGAACTTTATCAGCTCTTTCATTTTATTCCAATCATCTCTACAAAATCATCGATTTGGCTGGTTAGTCTCATCAAATCCTGTAAACAAGGTTTTAAGTTAACAAGCTATCACATTTAAATGAGTCTGTATTAAAATGACCATCATAATAGTTCGTATGATCTTGCGTATCCACAATATTTCGGCCTATCATTTTATACATTGGAGGAGATATCATCTTGATGAGTTCATTGCTACAGTTATCACATGATGTGCTGGTGATATTACATTTTATTTGTTGCTGGACCAACATGCATGCATACTTTAAATTATATTTTTGTTCATTCATTCTCAAAGAGTAGAGATGAAGTAAGCTGATTTTTAGGAATTGGGGTCGCTCAAAATTTAACAGTTCGTTGTTATTTTAAGACGTATTTACTATTCAATATATTGTCAGTTACATTATTTTACAAGCTATCACATGTTTATTTATTCTTTTAATTTATTCATGGCTGAACTACCTAATCAATTTATTCGGGACTTTGTGTGACCAAAGTCATCACACTCACAAGTTTTAGTAAGTGATACGTGTTGTGTGATATTATTATTCTACTCTAAATCATATCTGATCAGTTTGAAGTGCACTGTAGCAATATCAACAAACTTGTTTTTAGTCACTTTACATAAACTGTAGATGTTTAATCCAAAGGGTGGCAAAATCCTGTTAAATTCCTTTGTATTTTTAATGGTCACGTGTAATTATTACACTTTTAACGCCACGTTCTCGATACCTGATTTGTGGAACAAATATTACTGTATACGCTCAAAATTGAAAAAGTAAAATGTTTGCCGTGTGACAAATTGTCCAAAAACAAACAGTATTTAAAAATACACATAAAACGATGCCATAGCACTACACCACGTATACGTTTTCCATGTGAAATTTGTCCTAGAACCTTTTCGGAAAGGTATTCAATGATTAGACATATTGTTAACGTCCACCATGGACATCGGCCGTTTAGTTGCACTCTTTGTCCGAAAGCATATGGTCAAGCCACCCATCTAAGAATTCACCTAAATTCATTTCACAGAGGAATGCGCTCTACATGTAATATATTGCTAAAGAACAATTGCTAAAGGCCCATATCATGTCAGTACACAGTACTACGCGCCCATTTGTTTGTTCAATTTCTAGTGAAACATTTAAGACAAAGCAGGTTTTAAAAGCACATGAAAAAGCCACACACACAAAGATAGAAGAGCAGCAGTGTGACATTTGTCAGAATATATACTCCAGTAAAACAAGTCTTCATTATCATCTTCGTAGACATGCAGTTGAGAAAATGTAATTCATATGGATACACGTTGTTTCACTTTGGATATTATGATTTAAGGATGGAAAGTCTTGCATTTTAGGGTACTACCATTCAAGTTCACAATTGTGAAATTTTACCAAAAAAATCTGCCTGAAACAAGCTTTAAAATAAATAAATAAATCAATCAATGTAAGAATGCCTTTACCACAACATTCCGTTGTTATATTTGTAAAATGATAGTGATAACATAAAAAAATCATATTAAAATTAGTCAACAATAAATACAGCAAATTTTACTGAAATCCATATAATTGTAAAAAAATATTATTACACTTATGCATAAATGACAAAAGTTGAAGTTAATACTTTGAGTTGATTAAATGTTTTCGATGAATTATTTTAGTTTCATTCACAGTGCCTTCTTTAAAGCAGAAATTTGTGTTGGACAGAAACGTTAATGTCAATATTCCAATTGAAGAAGTCCACAGTTTAATTGCAAATAAAATTAATTCAGCGGATCATACATTTTATGAGAAAAGTGTATTTATTTGATTTACAATGTGATTTTTTCACTTGATACACTCATATTAATTAAATTCAGCATAATTGATGGCATACAAGATAATAATTCAAAATGTTGTTAGTCTCACAAGATCTTGTAAAGATTTTCTACTACCACTATAACTTGCTTTAATGAGTGTGACAGAAATAATATTTGTGTATCCACAATATAATATCATGGATTTTTTTTCGTTCTAAAATAAATCCCTTTTTTATGAGTTCATTGCTTTATTTCTCACATGATGTGTTGACTGAAACCACTGCAATCTGGTCGTTGCTTGATCATCGTGTATACTTTCTATTAGTTTTGTTTTTTCACTTTTTTCGACTGTGGATGAAGTAAACATGTTTTTCTCGATTAAGTTCATTTAGAATTTAACCTTTTAAAGTGGAATCTCGTATTATCATTAACTATATTTTCTACAAACATTTTTCTCCGTTATATTATGCATGATCGCATGCAAAATCATTCTATAATTATATACATGACTTTTTGTGCGAATGATCACTTGTGACATTCTGTGACCAAAAATGTTTTTACAAAAACCAGAATTTTCCATCAAAATTTTCGAGCTGACAGTGGAACTCAAACTTTATTGTGAAGATGCCAAACTGTGACCTGTTTTCAGACGGCTCCTGACAGCCAAGCCTATTGGAGGAAAAGGGTGGCAAGTTGTGAATTTTTTGTGAACTTAATTTTAACCTAAAAAATATACATTCTTTAGTTTTTTTATTTCATTTTTGTGTTCGTGACAAATTAAAATATCACACCAAGTCCTGTATTGTGGAGCAAATCAGTCTTTTCTGTTTCTTGTAAGTTTACTTTAAACAAGACGTTATATTAAAAATATTCTCATTTTCTTGCTAAATAGAATTTGTTCCACTATAACTAATATGTATAAAATCGAATCATCATCATCATCATCATCAGCGATTTGCTAAATTTCAATTCATATTTTTATTCAATGGATCCAGTAGCGAAAAATGCGACCGTCTGGATCTGCTGAGGTCGATCAGCATTTGGTAATTACCATAAAATCCCAGAAATATGTAAATAAATTTTTAAATATACATAATTTAATATAAATAAGAAATCTTGTTTTGTATTCGAAATAAGGCCTCCTCCAAAATTCTTAAGAAAAAAGTGAAAAGCTCATGTCCACATTTTTAACTTTACTATTTTCGACAGATGTTTGAGACGTTTGACCATATTGCTGGAAAAAACCTGACAAATTGGACCTTCTTATTATTATACGGTTCTACAAAATTAAACCGTTTGTACTACAGTGAACTTTCGTCTTCAGTAAACCCGTTTGTGTTATCAAAAAACTGTCGTTCATAAGATTGGAGAGACAAGGATCAATGTTTGCTACACAATTTATATTTTTTTTTAAACCGCAAGCAGGTAACCTTAAGCGTTGTTTTGTTCTTAGGGGATTCCCTCAATACTCATAATACTTCTAAAGTCATTTTCATGTGTTCTAAAACAGACGAAAACGATAGATTTATAACTGAATTTAGATTTACGGGTTGTTGGTTGCTATACTTATAAAAGTAGGCATTTGCCTAATTTTAACAAAATACAAAATGGAGAGATTTAAACCAGTGACATTTTTCGCTAGTTAGAGCAAAGGCCCAACTAATTAGTTTACACGTTTCATGAATATTTAAGTACTGATTCTTTCAATAGTTGGACATTTTCTATCGGTCTAGATAATTTAGCCTTAATTCGATCTGGTCCATTTCACGTATCATCATTTTTTCGGTACCAGATCTGGTCTCTGATGATTAGAATTTAACCAGAATTCA
>JAQFZH010004889.1:0-11306 GCA_034695485.1 Entomobrya nivalis
GTGTTTTTTTTTCCTTCGTGTGAATTTTACAGCACACAGAAAAGGATGTTATGTTACATACATGATGTGTGGTGTTTTATAATATGATGACATTGCTGCAGGTAAAGTTAGAGATTATATGGTTGGTGATATGAATTGGTAGGGTGGTAGAAAAAGGAATCAAGAGGAATCCCCTCAAAATAAAAACATTGGATGCAATACCATGCGATGCGACTTATGTGAGGAAAAGAAAAACACGAAAAATGAATAAAGAAAACTTGATCCACAATAAAAGAAATTGATACTTCTTGTATTACTGAACATTCTCCTCCACCACCACCCGCGCACTCACATAATATACCATCATCACCACAAATACAATAGGAGTTTATGTATATGAAAAAAAAACTTGTCGTATTTGGGTTTTTTTTCTTATCGTTTTTTTTTCTTCTTGATAACAACAAAACAGAAAAGAGATGCTAGGAATGTTTGGTACTCTTTTTCGGGCATAAACAATGTGATGATCAAGTTGGGTGTGCCATGTTACACAAACATTCAAACCTATCTCTGTTTTGGAGGAAAGCATATAAAAATAGAAATCTTTACGTGTACGCATTGAATATTATTACATTGCCTTGGAAATAAAGGCCGAAACTGTTTTCTGAGAAAGGCAGCAGAAAAGTGGTATTTTCTGTTTTTATTTTTCTGTGTAACTTGCCAACTTGTTATGATGATAACAACAACAAGGGAAAGATTACATAAAACAAACGAAACGTAAGTAACCACGTGTGGCTATACATGCTCATTTATGTATGTATGTATGATCATCCTTGAGAAAGTGGAACCTCAACGCCGCACTAAACAAGTACATTTTCATACCAACAAGTACAGGTACAACCCATTTTCAAAATGGCATATAACCATCGTTTGTGCAGTAAGGTCTCTCTTTTCAGTACACTGGTAGAACTTTTTTTTATCGATATCTAGTTTCTGAAAAGATGAGGACGATGAGATTTTTGTGTTGTTGGGTTATGTCTTCGTTTTTCACCATGTGGCGTGAGGCATCATCACATCAGTAGAAGAAAGCATTACATACAAATACATTCATTTTGCTTGTCTTATCATCATCGTCGTCGTCAAGAAATGGAAAATATGTATAAGAGAATTTGCTAGGGTATATGTCTTTTTGTGGAATAACGAGCATTTTTTGTTACTATAGCGTAGAGAATATGGAGGAAGGAGAAAGTGATCTGAAAAGGGCCATTATTTTTATTATGATACTACATTCTAGACTCTGTTACTATTGGAACGATACAATGTAGTGGAACACGTATTGAATACTTCATACATCAATTGCACTTGTGAGTGTCTTGTTTTTTTTTCGTGAGAAAGCGAAGGGATAGCAATAAGGCAGTATGGTAGTTGAGTTGGGCTAGTATTGGATGTGAGGGTAGAAATGGCCAAGTGAAGGGATGATGATGGCGATGATGGAAAGAGTTAGTTTGAGTTGGTCGAATCCAATGCATAAAACATGGGTATTTGATGTAATAGCTCCAGCTCCTTCGCTTCTTATCCGTTGGTAGGTATACACTAACGTCCACGTTTGGTTTATTTGTCGAGTGGCGGTGGTGAATAGGCGTTGAAAAGCTTATGTAATATTGTTTGGGGGACAGATGTGTGTTGGAAATGGTGGTAGATGTATGTTTTATGCATTGAGTTGTAATACTATGACACGAGGAGAACGGCATTTTTGGTTGTTCTAATGTTCTACCTCCAAGTCAGTCAAGAAATGTCGATTGGTGGATGTGTGTTTTTTGTGTGTTGATTATGAGATAAATATTAAAAAAGATGAGTTTTATTTATGTACAAGAGCAATGGATTTGTTACGTATAATCGAAGTAATGTGTGCTTTAACGAAATGGTGGAATGCCAACCAAAAAAAATGTCATGAAATTCTTTGCAGCATATAGATAGCAAAAAAGTATCAGTTAGTCAAAAAATGGCGAAACTAAATAAAAAGTTAAGTTAACTGGACATTGACGCATAATAATTAGTATTTTGTCAATGTTTGCTTTGAAATTGTCAACTTGTATTACATAATCATTCAATAAGTATACTCAGATGTCATCTTCATAGTTATCTAGTATACTCAGATGTCATCTTCATAGTTATCTAAGATGTCATGGAAAATTTGAATAAAAAATGGCATTTTGCCATTGATGACTAATGTACAAAAATATAAGAAAGTCCAAAGATATCAGAGAGGATAAATGCACAAACACAAATGTACACGTGAAGGATATCAAACAACCTTTGAATTCAACCCCTATGCCACCATCACATACTTTTATTACTTTCACTGGCCTATTTTTAAGAAGCAGTAGCACAAGGACATTTTAGAATCTTTTTTTATGCCAAAAACTATTATAATCTGCTTTAACTTGTTATGACGCCTTTTTATGTAATCATAATCATACATGGCGTGTTTGATTACTCGTACTGAATTGAAGCTCTGGGGATTTTCTTCTTGGTTGTTATACCAGCAGCATAATTCCTCTGCTCTTCTCTTTCTCTCAAAACTTCCAGGTAAATGGAAAGTGAAAGTTTTTTCTCTCTTTTTCTCTAAAAGTTAAAAGCAGAGTGTGAATTCTTTTAGCTAGAAGCCTTTCTCTACTTTACTCTCGTCTTTGAAAAAAAAACATCTTTCATTTTCCAAAAGAGAAAGATAGCTTTACGTTATGTAAGCGTACAAACATACCACACTTTACATATATTATATGATACCTGTATAACCGCCATTAGAGAGTAGCTAGTTATATATATATATATTTGGTCCATTATGTATCTTTCATGTCTTTACATACTATCTGTTGATGGCAGAATTTCAGCCAAAAAAAGAGGAAACGAAGGTCGTCGTCGATATGCCTGCAAGTGACTATGTGTACAAAAGAGAAAATGAGAACAAAAGGTTGGTTTGGTAGGTAGTGTATAGAGGCTCTCAAATCATTGTGATTTGGTTTTATACATACCTATAACTAATCATGTATTTCATACATATATCAGATTCCTGTCTTGGATATATAGTATGTATTCAGCGTCTTTTGAAGCTCAAAGTTGGGTGAAAATTCTAGCAACTTGCGTGGTTGTTGTCTTGGTGGAGCTGATTGGAAGATGTCTCGTTCGATTTGAATATACATACATGCATGCATAGGTATCTATATTACATATGTATTACAGATGTTGGTATTATCGGAATGTATACTACAATGGGATCAAAAGTCAAGACTCTAGACTGAAGGGAATGGTGTGCTTGTGTGCATGCGGTTGCTGCTTTGCGGAATCACATTGTTTAATTTTCTTAATAACATTACGCCTCGTCAAGAAATGAAAGAAAGAAGCTCACGACGACGAAATGATAAAAGATAGTTGGTCGTGTGGTGTAGTGGAATATCACAAGGTAAAATGACGCTTCTTTTCTCCGAATAAGGAGACCAGACATGACTATTTCTATCCTTTTAGAATTACTGTTACCGGCGTTTCCCCCCAAAAAAATTATAGTACACAATCCTATATAATAGATAAATGTATTTTGTGGGCTTTTACTGCGCTCTGAAAATAGCATGACCGCCATGTAGCCAAGTTCTTGCATTCTTTGATTCCTTGCAATGAACACAAGGCCTATATATAATGGACGTATATAATATACGTAAAAGGTTCATTGTGCGGTACTACTGTACTGGGACTATTACTGATTGCACGTCTACTCGCAAAACTGCTACTTAAGGGAAAGTAGAAAATGATGATGGCAAGGAAAAGGAAAAGTGTAATTTCCTCTGAAAACTGCTACTGCTCTTTTCATACCTTTAATAACTTATTGAAAGGAGAGGGGGAGGTACAAGCTTACATGTGATGATTTTTTGAGGGCATGCATATGGCATATACATGGCAATATGTATTAAGTTACAGTCAATGAGGACGACTCAACGAAAAAGGAAGTCATATAACCGGGGCAATTATCAATGATTGCATTGTCGGATGATAAAGCCATGGTCGCGTCACAGCGCCCAACCTATACTTATAACCCATTTTAGACCCGAAAACGTCATTATCATCGTCATTATACGTACCACAAGCTTGTGAAAACAAATGGATGCTAAAAGCGACCAAAGTGCAAGAAATATCCAAGTAGCAATTCTCACGCAAAAGTTTTTATGTGATATGTTGAAGCATACCGTAGACAAAAAGCTTTACATTAACAAAGTGTTTCAAATAATTTAAAAAAATAACTTTAAAGATGTTGAACACAACATTTCAGTACATAGTTTAGGAGGGCATACAGACAAACTTATTAGTTACCTTGCAAACGTACCCGTATGCTTAATTCCATTGAGCTTACTTTCAATAATTTCAAGATATTATAGGTTTATTGTGTGTTTCTGTGAAATGAGTGTAAACGAAATTACATTCAACTACGATAAAATGATGGGAAATAAAATCATAAGCGCTCAATTAACAATATTGTATGCATATTAAACAAGGAAAAATGCAAAATGCATCATTTAGGAGGTTGTCTCCAAAAAAATCTTTTTTTGCGAAACAAACCACTTTACTTAGTTTACTTGTAATACATCAACGAAATATTTTTTTTCAAACCAGTTAGATATCTCATAACAGTTCTCAATTTTTTTACTGGACTCGACTGGGCAAACGCTTTACTTCAAAGAAATTATTGCTGGGATCTCGGATGCTAGAATTCGCATTTTTTCTTTATTCGTAACGTAAATTTCATAAATTTTTGGGGCATACGAGTTGCGAAAAATTCCTTTCATTTACAAAAAAAACCAAAAAAAGAAGCAAAAGCCTCGAATCAATTTTTGGAATGCATCCAGCAAGAATGAGAACTGCAGAAATGTTGATAGGTACATTCGACAAAAAATCAGTTTCATTTCTTCTCCAAAAAAAAACCACGGAGAGATTATTGTTATTACTTTTGCAAACTCTTTGTAAAAAATACTACTGAATCAGCGTAGCATATATCTATACATATCACGTAGTTATACAATATGCTACTTTTTTTTAGTTCTGGGTCTTTTCATACACATAAGTAACGAGGTAATGACGAACATACATGTATTCAAATGAATTTCGACAACCTTCAAACCAAAACTTTATCCTTTCTAAGCAACATAATATGTATGTATTCAATTCATTATTATCAAAGCACATTCGCCGAAATAATCAACAAAGCCCAGCCTAATTAATAATGTCTGGTGTTTCCAGCTAGTTAGTTAGTGAGTATTTCTCCAAAGGCTCTCTATCCGTACAAATAAATAGCAATCAATCAATAAAATATGAAATATTTTACGTAGTACATCACCCGCCAGGAAAAGTTTGACTCATGACAAAAGAAATTCTCTCATATCTGATAAATGTTTAAAGCATACTTTTGTTCATCACTGTGAGCCGTTGATATAACATGTAGGATATCTACAAGTCTCACAACTTTAAATTATGGATGTATGTATAGTTTGTATAATATCTGTTTATTACATGACACAAATTTTTCTTGAAAGTAAATGACGTTATTTAGTTTAAATGCTGTTTCGTGCGGTTGAGATCCTTATACACAATTTTTAACGAGATATGATTGGTGTTGGTCGTTAGCTTGTTGATTATTGCATTGGTCATTATCATAGTTTTCTCCGAATCGAAATTTTCAGTATGCCTGTCTGACTCTCATAATCAACTCTGCTAACACACATTTTGCACTATTGTTAGAATTGTGGTATAATGAGCTTTGATGTAAACTGTAAAAGCTTTAAAACAATAGTTCCAAAGAGAAAAAAGGGTTCTTTGACGTTATACGAGCTTCCCATTCTTCCCAACCAACCACAATTTTATTTCATTGTGAATACTTATTTCCTTTACCTTTCACTTTTCCCAGAAAATATACAAAAAAAAAGTTGAAGAGCCTCGTTCTTCCTTCAGTTTCCTGTTCCTCCTCTCCTTTTCCTATATAAAGTATAAAATTAAACATGGTTCTTTTGACTTGAGTGTGTATAACATTCCATTTATAGAAGTGTACAAGAGAAAGCTGATGTATATCCTTCTCTCTTCTCCATCCAACTTTTCATTACTTTTCATGCTTTTTCACTAGAATACTGCCGGATAACAAAGTTAAATATAATTTTTCTCTTCTTTTAAAGGGCGAGAGTGAAGAGCGGTCTTCGTATAATTGGGATAGAGCCCAGTACCGACAAAATGTGGAACATCACAACCGACTTTAATCCAAGACGAAGTCATGCAACTATTACAGCAGTGAGGAAATTCGATCCTCGTTTCCAGGAGCCAAAAAGGTAAGCATGGGAGAGAAAAAACTCTACTTTTATTATATAATATATGTAGCAAAAATATTAAATCATGTGCGGTGGTGGTGGTAAAGGGATGTGCAAATGTATCACCATCACCACCACACCACTACCTTTTAACCAAACCATACAACTTTTGTATTTAAACCTCACTAGTCAGTTGAAAACAACAAAACATTATCTTGGTAGGTTGTGTGGGTAAACGCTTTAAACCAACTGCTTCTTTCACCGTTAAAAAAGGGACAAACTTACTGTAACAACCTTTACAGCAGCAGCAGCGCTGATAAAGATGATGATGATTGGGTGGTGGTGATGTGCACTTGATATCATATGCACCTATTTTTATTCCTTCTACACAATCCAGTTCACGTCTTCTTCCTTTTCAGTCTCATCCTCATCCTTTTTTCCTATCCAATTTACATAATAACATTTTTGTTTCTTTTCATCAGATGTGATGTGGAGGAACACTAGTTATTGTTGTAGCAGTAGTAAGTATGCTCCGAGTCTCTGTGAGAGTCGAAAACACGCACAAATTTATTCACTTTTACCGCTACCACCAACTTCTCCTTGTCGCTAGAATCTAACGGTGAAAGTACACATAATAGCAAACCGTTAATGTTAGTATGTAATGTCGTGATGGCGATGATGATGATGACGGTATGGTGGTTGTAGAATGGAGTAAAATGCGTTTTATCGTATTGGTATCAACAAAACAGATATTATGCTAACAAACCTCCACTACTCCACCACTGCATACTCCGTTCTCCGTCATCAGATCAGGCAAGGCTGTTGAAGAAGTTTTAATGCAACTTGTAGTACAACTACAACAACTGGAACAACATGCATAGCATAGCGTTCGCTTTTGTTTAAAAAAAAGTACTTACAAAAAGGAGGGAAAAGAACAACGTCGTTGGAGTAATCTCTTTTTTAGTGCAAAAAAAACCTATATACTTTTTTTTGTAGAATAACGACTATATTTGGATGAATCTTCTTATAGGTAGGTAGTTCTGGCTTTGGCTTATTATATGGAACAACTCTCCCTGCTCCATTAACCCATAAATATACGGCTTCCATAAATTTACATTCATTTGTGAAAGGAATAATTTCCATTTATCTTTGGGAAACAGCCCTCCATCCATCCGTATACATGGTGTACATTCTCCACCAACTCTTTTCTCTCAAGCTGTCTTTTCTCTATAATTGTTCGTTTTCTGTCTTATAGTCTATGAAATTTACTTTATGCCGTTGGTGTTGGTACATTAGAGGCTCTCACTACTTTTCCAAATCATCCTTAAATGAATACACGTCTTACAATCACCGTTGCGAGAGTGATACAAGATACAACACATGAACATCATGATGAGAATAAAAAGAGGGGGATTATTATTTTAATGTAATAATGTTTAGAGGTCTAAAATGGAGTAGATTTCTGTTGCCCTACAGGGAAGAGTATATAAATATAGTTAATAGTGTGTGACCTTAAGTGTGTTCCAAAGGGGGATAACGTGTGTGTGTGGGGCTGACACTAAGGCACCCGTAATAGCATTTAACTATGAGCTATCTTAACTGTAATAAGATGGGAATATGTCTATAGGGTTTTTATAATATTAACTTTTCCTTTCTCTTTGGTTTCTATATTCAGACATTATTTCGCAAACTAATTTAAAAGCACAACTCTAGCATGCATGCATGGTCAACAAACATGGTCAAAAGAAGAAATAAAGGAAGTCGTTATAGCCATTAAAGTATTGTAGTTATTTTATCATTTTATCGTTATTTTACTTTTGAAAGCTTAACAATATAAAGAACTGCATAATTTGCAGCTTCACCAACTCTTATATTTACACCTTCTGAAATGCATGTAGAATGGATATTTATTTTGTAGTAATAAAACTAAAAACACAGACCAGACCTAGACCAAAATCAGTAATAATATTTCATCATATAATCTAGTCTACGACAGCTAAATTGCGTTTCTCCTTCTATTACCTAATTGTAAGTGTATTTTGTCTGGAAAACTTAACGCCATTTAACAACGTTGCACTTTATTGCACGTGAAAGAGCTTTAGATAAGCTCTGAAGTAGCAACGTTGCTTGCAGATAAAAAATAAATAATTTATACGAAGACATAGTCTTTCAAAAAATATGCAATAAGAGCAACACTACTGGGACCACCAAGTTTCAAAAGAAATAAAACTGTTTAGCCCATAGAATTGAGAGGAGAATGGGGGGTTTAAATTTTAAATCGTATGAAGTAACATAAATAAATAATTAATTTTATCGGTTGTTCCCTCCCTGTCCAGTCATGAAGAATTTACTCCGAGCTTATTGGTTTTTTGGAGGGATTCTTTTTTAATTAACAAGTTGCACATCTGTCCTTCTTTACCTGTTCAATTTGTTGAAAAAGGAATAAGTTGTAGTTCAACAGACAGTTTAAAAGAAAGCGTGTTGATTCCTTTTCAGTCTGTTATTAAAGGGTCTAATTAGTAATTTATTTTTAATATCATGTTTGTTTTGCAGCAGTGAAGCTGAAGAGGTGTTTAATTGGATTCTGGAAGCCTCCGAAGAGGCTGGAGATGATTTGGACCGTGGACGTGTCGTTTGGATACTCCGCTACGTTATCCAACCCTCAGCAGATCCAAGCTGGATGAAAAAGGATCCCTTCTCGAATTTTGGAGATGAGAGACACAAGCTTACCACAAGGTTGGAAATACAAAAGGATGACATTCAAGCTGTTCTACCTATTGCCAAGGTAAAAATAAACTGCGTAAATAAATATACTTGCACATAGTAAAATTAACACCATTAGACTGCATGAAGATAGGTATTATGTTTCGAATGTACTTTGCGTAGGCGTTGAAACGTAAGTACTTCCACGAAATGATGAATAGGTTGACAATGCTGTAGATCATTATTATCTGCTTCATCCCATTCCATTGTAATAATAACCTTGGGATGGATAAATTGTTGTTTACCCGTTTTTCTTTGAAGGTGACATTTAAGTTTTCAAAGAACTGGAATTATAGTTGAGCTTTCATTTCAAATCAATGCTGTAATTCATCAGAAATAAATTGATTTCTCCGTACGCAAAACGTTGATAATATCTAAATAATAACAATATTATATTATGCTCTTTCTTATGTTTCCAGAGTTGGGAAGTCGTTAATTCAGCAGTTCTCAATGGAAAGCAGGTTTCCAGACCCATGAAGATTTTCATTGTCAGCAGAGCCGGTACAGTGGCAGATGTAACCTTACAAGCATCCTGTCGGTCTTTGGATGAAAGTGTTTTGAAGGTACGCAATAAACCATGAACTAGTTAAAAATCTAACCATTCTTTGTTTACCATTTCATGCATGCATATTACTGTACTTGATCAAATCACATCATTCATTATCATAGTAACAGTTTTGTATATCACAACCACAACTTTGCTACAGATGAAACAGAAAGAGAAAAAATGTACATACTTTTAATTACGCAAAACTTTGTTTCTTTTTTGTGAAAAGATAAAAAGCAATATGTTTAATAAAACTACTTCACTCAAGGGACTTATAAGGGCTTACTGAAAAAATGAAAAGACAAGGTACTTTAGCAAAAAAGAAGAAGAACGCACTAACAGTAAGATTCAGCAAATCCTTTCTGCTCACAATCTATTTCACTAAAAAAGAACAACAAAAGAAAAGGGTTCACTTTGCAAACGGATCTCTTTGTACACTCAACTTGCAGTCTCACATAAAAAAAGGGAAACTTGTACAGCAAAAAAATGTTGATCGTGAGCCTTTATTGCTTTTTTCTGAACAAAACTGGACTGATGCTGGACTAGTTGTAACTCAAATCAGCTACTAATTAGCCTTCAATGTCTACACACACAAAGTAGAGTGCTTTGATGATGTGCTTCAGTTGCTCTGTGTCTGATGGAATTGTAATGCTCTTAGTGAGAACTACAAACGCAAAGAAATATATATAAAAAACGACTGTCTGTCTATTTTTCTAACCAGGTTCATGTTCAGCTTTTTTGCAATTAGAGGGCTAAAAATGTTGCCATCACACATCCAGGGAGAACCACAGAAAACACGTATAATAATGTTGCAGAAATGTGATGGCGTTTTTCTCTATTTTCTGCTATGATGCTGGCATATGGCGATAGAAGCACTATGTATCTACAATAGGATATTTTTTTATGTAATCTTATTTTTGTATAGACGAATATAATGTTTGATATGGCGGAATTTGTGCTGTGCTGATGTAAAAGTCCATGTCAACTTTGCGTCGACTCGACTCTTTTCTCTTTTCTGACACTTTCATTGAGTGAGCTTGACGGGATTTATTTTATTTGGGTGACCCATGTTGCTATAATAGCTATTAAGTGTACAGAAAATGCTCTCAATTCAATGGTTTTGGTGGGATGGATGCTCCCTCTGTTTGTAATTTTAGATTGGAACCGATGAATAAAGATTATATATACATGTGTTTTGTTGCTCTTTTTTCCCAGGTATCGTCATCATGTACATCGGTATATGTGGATGGATCTGAAATCCGTGGCTCTACAAACGCCACAATAATTATCAAGTATGGTACATACGAAGGGAACGCAGAGTTTACCGTGTGGATGCCAGAGTTTCCACTTGACATTCAGCTTTCAGATTCCAGACTCAATCAGATCAAGGGATGGAGGGTTCCTAATGGCCTTAGAGAGTATGTTTTGTCTATTTTTTTATGCAAGTATTTAAATATTTGGCACAGTGGTGTGAACTTTGCTAATTGAAAAACGGCTGCATTTTTTTAATTCGTCGTTTTCCCCCCCTTTGGTCCTCCCAGCGCCATTTTGGTACTGATCCAGACTCCAGACACCTTAAACGTTTGCGCATTACTTTTATACATATGTACAAATAAGTCAAACCCAATCTGTTGTTACGTGACCTGACCTCCTTTATCTATGTATATTTAGTGTAAATGGGC
>JAQFZH010004890.1:0-11305 GCA_034695485.1 Entomobrya nivalis
TTGCGGAAATAGAACTCTATGACAAATAAAATCTACATACATACAACATATCATACAACACAACTCCATTTCCAATAGTCATGCAATAATAAATTATAAGTGGGCTATTATTTACTTCGTGCTAAATTTCCTGTTCATCCAAAAAACAAGAGAGGATGGCTTTAGAACACTTATAATTCTTAGCAAAACTTACAAGTATTACACACTCACTTTAACTTATTATAAAAGCATACATATGTAGCCAAGTTGCAGAAGTAACGATTATAATTAATATATAATGCATCTTTAATGTAGTTTGCATTAAAACTAACATGGCTATAAATGCAAACAATACTTTGGACATCCCGAAAAGTTGTTGATTTGCAATTCAATCTTAGACCGTCATAAAAAACAAAACACGTCATAGAGTGCCAATTTTGTAATGCTAAGGCCTGTATATGACATAATTAGATCATTTGGAATTTGAACTATTGTGCCATAGCTTAGTTTTATTATAGTTAAGAGTTTTTGAAATTTTATAATGACTTACGACAGACAAATAGACTTGACCAAGAATTTGCACAAAGTAGCTTGTACTACTTTCGTATAGTTGTGTATTCAGTAATGTATTTATTCAGTACGACAACATGTAAATATTTTATTGCAGAACCAACATGGTATATAATATAGTAGAAGAGATGCGTAAGTGCATAGTAATAATATTTATTCTATCCCGTGTTCAACTCTACTTACCCCATTTTGCTCTCAAATTCGTTTTATTCCTGCCGACACACATATTTATTTACCTGAAACTACAAATCCCAGGAACTACAGTGTATATAATATGTATGTACCTATTTTATTACATAGTATACAATGGGAGTGCAAAATTCCCTTGTGGGGTAACACCGTGAAACATCGCATACATTTATTCCACTGCCATATCGTGATCATCATGAGTATTCATGTAGCGACAGCAGCAGACCATGTATAGCGTCTATAATAATATCCACAATGTCGCCTATAGATTAGACGTGTGCATATTACATCATCAAACTCTAACTACGGTTATTTGCAACAGCAACAACATTAGTAACACTACAGCACAGTTTCTCTTCTCTATTCCCTAACTATCTGACTCAAACTCACCTTATTTTATGTACGTAAATACGTACGTACCTCTTGGATGAAGTAAATATATGAATACGGTTGCTACATAAGCAAGAGCAAATTTATGGTTAAGTTTTTACCCAAAACGAAATACTTACATTTATATATACACTGAATTTGCACACGATATGTGAAGCAAAGTCATATAAAGCCCACACAAAATTCTTGTCAGCTTTCTCGAGTAAATCTAGTGCAAAATTTTGTCACGACGGACGGGGGCACATGAATTAGTGAAAGGTCGTATGGTATGCTTTGAGTGTGTTGTGTAGTACACTTCATAAAATGGTTCATAATACTAAAAGAATGTTCTTCTTAAGTTTTATGCTCGCATGCCATGCCGCTCCTTTTGAATAAGGTAAAAAGTCATGATTGGTATGTAAGGATGCACACACACATTTCCTCTATACAATATCATATAACGCTGTATAATATTACATCTTCTTTGGTTTTGTGTAGTAAAAGAGAAAATAAATTTGTTGTACAACATACACTTGCTTTTACTTTTTTCTCTTTATGTTCTTTCTGTTTAAAGTGAACAAAAGAACGATGAGGCTGGAGATGATGTTGCTGGTAGTGGTGGAAGGAAGGAAGTAGATATATCAGCTACACATAGTGAAAGGATCACCAAAAACAGCACCTGATTGTATTATACTCAAGAGAATCATGCATGCATAGTTTAAATAAGTATACATACACTCGCAAACAGGCTTGTGAAAAGTGCATAGTGGCGGTGAAAGCTGAGTACTTCTACACAACACATACAACATTACATTACAACAATGAATACAAAATATCTGTGTGAGGATGGGCTATTTGCATAATGCTGATATATTAGCTACCACATTTCCCTTAAGGAAGAAATGAAATCCAGCTAGGCCACACACACTCTCTCTTTCGCTCGCTTTACACACAGTCCCTCACTCTTTTTTTTCTATAATGCTATCTTTCAGTACACATCATCATGGAAGTTTGTATTGTATACTTTGTAAAAAGGAGAGCGGAGAGAAAATATTGCCGGAAGGACGTGTTATGTCGCATCACATCACATCACTTTCTCACTTTTCTTCTTTTGTACTACATGCCAGCACATTACATTATGAGAGTCCTGCCACCGTACCAGCAGCATAATATCAGGAGCATCAGCATACATTGGAAAACCTTTTACCGTTTTTTTCTGTTGTTGTTGAGGACTTGAGGAAGAGCCGGTGAACCAATAAAGATCTAGTTAGGCTTTATATCGTTTCCATTCTTTTGTCCTCATGTTATCTATCAGCAGACGTTTTACGTAAAACGCTTTCGGTTTCGATGATCATCATGATCATCGTATTGTGATGCCATGGATCTGCTTGTATGTTATGTACGATATGTGTATGTAGTGATCTCGTTTTCTTTATGTTTTTTCCCTCTTCTCACAATGATCTGACTGATATTATGCTTTGTTGTACAAGCGATGTTGTTCGTGTATTTATATTTAAAATCATTGGTTTTTCCGTCAAGGCATGTAGAATCTTGAGGCAAAATCGGTGAAAGTAGGTTCTGAAATTTAACTGCAACTACGTAACTGTATAAAAGAGGTAGCAGCTGTACTTTATCGGGAGACTGTAAACGTGTGTGTGTATCGTGTAGCTTTATTCTGCTTTATCAACGACATAAGAGATATTGGCAGCGATAAATCCTCATCGTTATTTGCTTTTGTGCTGTATTTTAGAAAGACTTATAAGCATATAAATAAAACTATAAAAAGTATTACAGTAATGGTTATGATGAAAACACATGTAAATAGAATACTTCCTGTATTTTGATTCCATCATTGATTAAATTATTAGGAATTCATCGGAATATATAATTAGGACAATTATAACAAACATGTAATACTTGGTAATTAGTTTTTAGTTTTCGAAGTGCATTACAAAGAAGCTCAAGTTGATTTTCTCGATGAAGATCTTTAGAAGAACACTTAAACTAAGAGCTGTATTCAAGTCGTAATATCTAGTACACAGATCATTGCAAAATAATAGAATAGCTTAATCATACAGCTCAATATGCTGTTCAAATAGAGCAAGAGCAACAATCATTAAATTTGACCAGTGTGCCGATTAAATTTAAAGGAATACAATGCGTTGCGTGTACTTAAAATAATGATCCAGCACTACATTTAGTAAATTTACGAGATTGGTTCTCTTGCACTTTTAAGTAATTCGAGTTCACCATGTGTAGAACCAAATTTTAAAAGGAAACTTATTTCAGATCACGTAAAATAAAGCCGGATGCCATCTAATGTAAATTATGCACGCATTGTATAACCCCGATAAGTGGGTGAGCTCAAAGTTGCATGTTCTCCAGTTGCAAGCTGCAATCAAAAACAATGTAGTACACCCACACTACATCAAAACAAGCCACGTCTTTCTTTCATCGTCTTCCAAATCCCGAAGTAGAGCGGACGCAAATGTGGGTAAAAGTACTGAAACATGGTGTACGGGTTCATATTATGCGGCGTTGTTTATGAAATAAATATAATCCTTAGCTAGAACAAGCATCAATTTTACTGTTAAGCCACAATAACCAGATTAAGTACCATCAAATTACTTTTGAGTAACTAATACATGGCTGCGAACAAGCCGGTTATAATACTACAGCGTTAATTTCGACGAAATCGTAACGTATGATCACTGCATTCGAACAGTACTGTAAATGCAACAGTAAATTCCACCCGTATGGATACACGCATACTGGTATTTACAAATTGTTGTCTACTACGTTATGTAATATTTCTGCATATTCCAATTCCTTCGATGTTTTAAAACAGGCGAGATGCCAAATATTTTGCTGTTTTCGAAAACAACAGTTCATAACACATCACATAAACTAAGCAGAACTTTTCCATGATGACTCAACTAACTGACACATTTGCAGTCTATTCCTCAAAATTTGTCTGTTTATGAGAAATAACACCATTTATGACTACGAATTCATTTATCTGTGAGGCTCATTTCGATTTATGTATGTTTTATTTATTTTCGTACACAATGTGCATACAATCTATGCTTTCACCATTTTAGATATACTATGTGATACTATGTAATTTTACAACCATAATATAACGCACTAATGCTGTTCTCTACCAATGTTAACCTATCAATTACACTTATTACTAATGTTGCAATAACACTATTTACTACAGCCACACAATCCTCATTCTATATCCCATGCTATCATTTTCACTGTCATGACAGGGTAATGACTTTCACCGTTTCTCCATCCTTGCAGCAAGATCCTGTTACTATTGCACTGTATAATAATATAAGAGTGTTTATGTATTGTTTATACGCTTTTGTTCTCTCCATAAAAACTGCCTATTCATTACTATTCCAATTTTTTGTGGGCTTTATTCTCAGCACTCCTCCTTACCATTCAACCATTTTATTCATTTATGCAGCCTTTCTTTCTCCAGCACTACCATACCCCGACTCATCCATCTCTTCCGTCAACGTCTACAGTGTGATATGCTATATGATAATGGTGGAATTCTGCAACAGATGAGCAATAAACTCGCCTGGAAAACTCACAATAAAAAGTTCAAAGGGAACGACAAGGAATTCCATGTTTATACATGTTTCATGACTGTACTGTTGTTGAACCGATGATGTGGTGGCATGTCATTTTATGACTTTGCTTTTGTTTCTTTCTTTCCATTTCTCCACCACCACGGCTATATCACGCAATAAATATACAATAGCACAGCGAAACATCGCATAACTTTCTAAACTGCACTTTCACGACAGGCATGGTTCTGCGTTGCTTGAATACAGAAGAACAAACATATATAAATTAAAAGGGCGAGTAGAATCCCATTTCCCATTTTAGTAAAGCATAACAAATCTCTTTGTAAAATAAATATGCATTATATTACTTCTACTACTAATCTTCTGCCGTGAAATGCAATACCATTGCAATGCTTATAGCTTGTGCCCTGCCCCTTTTGTGTTGTAAAAAGCAGTTTACTACATACATTATAGCTAATAAAACAACTGAACAGCAGCCCTGATATACTTTTTATTCAATTTTTATCTCTTACTCGTTTTACTACTTTTTTGATATGTAATAATTACCCGGATATGCACTCTCAAATAGATAACTAAGCAGGAATTGTGAAAAGGAAAATGGAGAGATAAGGTCGTAAATGAAGAATTATACAACTGCAAATCTCCTCTTCATAAAATGTTAATCTTTGTGACTGTACTGTGTATACATCTAACATTACCCTTAATTTCATTATATTTTGCATCGTTTGTTGAATATTTCATTTTTATTGTTCTTCTTTGTTTGTTTTATATTCTACTAGTTTCGATGCACGAGGCCGAGGGTTGAAAACGGCAAAAACGTGGTCGGCCCAAGCAGGATTTGATGAGCGAGCCGCATTCCAAGCTGGATCATATCCTGCACATCTTCTTGTCAATGACCTGCACGAGGGAGATCAAGGAGTATATAGGTGTCGTGTGGATTTTCGCTACTCCCCAACGAGAAACGCTTTAGTGAACTTGACTGTTGTTGGTAAGTAGTACATAATGCCCATATTACAAAATACAATGAGATAGTATAGAGATATGCACAGTCATTCTCATTCTACACTACACATATCCCATTCTCTCTTACTCTAATATTTGCAGTCATTGTTTTAGAATGACACGAGGGATACATGTCAAGAACTAATGAAAGTTAACACTCCAGAAAGCAGTAATCATTAAAACGTGGTGTGTGGTGTGGTAATACACATCTCACTGAGCTTCTGATCGTCTCTCTACTGAGTTTTATGTTAAGCGCGATATGGATGCAAGCCAAGTATGCATGCATGCATACTTCCTTCCGTGTTAGAAGGTAGAAAATTACGAAGTAGCAGCTGAGAAGCTACCCGCGTGCTTTTCCTGTACAAATACAAGCTAACAGGCTCTCGTGTGCCTCGCACTTTCAAATTATCTTGCTGCTGGAAGTAATGTTTTATCTAACATTCAACAAACAAGAACGAGACGGAGTAAACCCAATTTTTACCAGACATGCTTATAATAACACCACCTATATCCCATGCTGTACTAAAAACCGTGTAAGAATTATGAGAAACAGGAAGAAAAGTAGACGAGTTCAGTGATACACAACTTAAGCTGTTTGGAACATGAGCTCTATCATTATATTAACCATAACGTTATGCTTCCTTTCTCTCTGGAAAACGCAAAGGAATGCATGCATCATGTATGTATGTAATGTGCAGTTGGTTGACTTACTCGGAAATAAATGGAGGTAGAAAGGAGAAACTTAGCATTTATGACGCTGAACAAGACGAAAGCGGGAAAGGGTTGAAGTAAAATGGTTAATCCTTCTTTCACACTGCCACTAATACCTCCACAGCATAGTATAGTACCAGTAAAGCTAACATAAACACAAAAGGAATTTATGCTCTTAAGGAAAGTATAAAATGTGCATAGGTATATGCAAGGTCTTTTTAAGCTGACAGTAATGACAACCACTTGTGTGAACCTTCTTTTCTTCTCCTTTCTTTTAAGGAGAAACAATCCTACTTTACTACACACTTAAGGAAATACGTAAGAGCATTCACCTAATTCTTTCAAATCTTCTCTTGTTCTTCTATTCTTCCCTTCTCTCTTTCCCTTTCTTACTTTTTCTAGTAGTTCTCGTACTGTTTTAGGAATTACTATTCTTTACTCGTCAGTTAGAGGATCAAAAAGAATTTCGATTCTTTGAGAACATTTTTTGTACGGATTAGTGGAGTGTGGGAGTAAGCAAGTAGCATTAGCAAAACAGTAGCTTGGTACAACAAGGAAATATGAGAAATCAAAGCTATCATCAACGACACGGCTTTTTCATCGAATAAAATCAGTTGTTTGTCTTCTCTCTTTCGTTAAATCCTTTTTTACGTATTATTTCATATGTAACGGAACAGGGCTATCTTATACGTGCTATCATGCAATGTATTATGTAGCCTTGAGATTTTTATTTTTGTACGAAAATGTTTTTGCAAAATGATAGTGGAATTACTCTGAAGAAATGTGAGGGAAAATCGTATCGGAAGCTAGGAAAGAAGATTGTTAGGAAGAGATTGGAAACAAGTGGAGAAAAAGTGAGGTTGTCTGATTCTTTGACCTGAGATTCCCATTTGAAAGCTCATTTTTCCTCCAGGCAAAGAAGATAGAAAAACGCGAACAACATCTAAGAATCCATTCAGGGAGAGAGAGAGAAGCACACAATATCCGCTTAAAAGAGGAGGAAAAGATAGCAACACACGTGCTGAATAAAAGATTTTTGTCTGACTCATTCCATTTTACAACTAACATTTTTACACGAGTGACGAAGACTAAGGGAAAATATTTTTTCTGCACGTTGTAAAATTGGAAATGGTTACATTGTTGCAACAGCGGTAAGGAAAAGTAAGGAGATGGTGTGGTGGCATAATGGTATTTCCCTGTTCCAAAGTGCATTTTATTTTCTGATGCAAAACATCACCACACCACACGGAAATTACTTAAAGGTTCCCCTCGGATCTGATCCGTCCGTGAGGTGTATTTATTTCAGATTTTTTACAACACGGCAGCATTTCTTCTGGTGCTAAAGCTTGGCTGGAAGCATTTTACAAAAAAAAAGACAGACACAGGGAAAAGAATGGATGCATTAGTCGTCTTCTTTTAGTTGCTGGCATCATGCATACATTTCATCGTCACCCCTACCACTATACCGTTAGCCCATACCATTTTCCATGCCCGTTTTACTGCTTTGTTTGGCACAACTTACACCGTCACGCGGTAGCATGGATTGTCGTCGTCACGAAGAAAGGAAAAATGAGAGCAGGAGAAGGAAAAAGAGGAGATGGAAAATTACCCTGAAAAAGTGCAACCTCTACCGGAGCAATATCACTTTGTGCATTTATCTTCGTAATGTGCTTTGCTTTCATAGGATATCACATTTGTTCCCTCTTTACAAACACACGCAAACAACCCAGTTTTCTTTAGTGATTGTAACAAAATGTACATGGCAATGTTCAACGATTTTGTGTACATCCACATGGATGTCGAGGAAAAACCATTAAATTATTCTGCATAAGTCACAAGATCGTATGTAACTCATTACTATTATTATTATCATTTTCCCCTCATCCTGGGATATTGCCGTTTCTAAGCAGAAGGTAAAGTGCCAACGTCATCCCTGTAAATTGTAAAGTGGTAATAATAGGAGAAGAAAATATTGCTCTGAACATCATTTGAATATATCAGGTGCACTTTTAGATTTGGTGTAAAGTGTAAAAACCAAGCCGGATGTATACTCTCTCCCCTTTCATCTTCCTGCTGCAAAGCATCCAGAAAGCGTCAACCATTATTATTATTACTCTAGTTCATTTCAAAACATGAGGTGTCAACAGAGAACATAAAGGAATGAGAATTTGAGCGTTGATGATTGTTTGTACTTTGTATAATATATCCGTGAACATACACATTGTACAGCTTCCATCTCAGCTGAGAAAAGCAAAGAATACTTACAGAGAATATTAAACCCGCACATCTTCAAAGCGTTTCCGGTTTGATAAAGTCGAAGTAAAAGCACACGAATGTTTTTGGGAAATGAATATTAGTTGGTGCGGTGGTGGTGGTGGGAGGGTTATTTGTAAAGATATATGAAATGAAAAGGTGAAAGTTATGTAATGACAAATGTCAGGGTATTCTCAAAAAGATCAAACACTTCTCGTTTCACACATATTAGAATGCTGCTATTTAAAGTTTATTTTCTACCTTTTACTCTGTATCCTGTTCACACGTCATGTGCTCACATATGCTCTCGAGTTGTGTACAAAGCCAGCAGGGACTGTAGTTCAAGTATTTTGATAATAGTTTTCTTTATTCAATGTACGTGTAAATGCAATGAAATTCTCTTCCGTAAACTTTCACAAAAGGTGTTCACTCATTGCTTTCACTTAAACACACACAAACTCCAGCAAATATGATGCATTACAAATAACGCTGCATTTATTTTCGCTCCGTCATTGAATGTGTTTAGAAGAGGCACTCTTTTCGAAAATAGTAAAGTTTCCTATTTTTCTCAACAAACCTGTCTAAGTTGTAGTACAGCACCTATACCTAAAGTATGGACAATGCAATCCAGATGAGAAAGAAGCTCATTTCCAAAAGAGGAAATGGGAAAGTCAGGATGAGAATGGGAAATATGAAGCACAAAGTGGAAAAGTGAGGGAGATGCAATTTCCATAATAAATATACGTCACCGTATACAAAACACAACAAATACGAACGAACTATACAATCATGGCAGTTTTCTAGTTTCGCTAAACATTTTATTTTTTCGTTCGAAGGTTTGATGCGGTGGGTGATGAAGCACAACGCGACGTAGCCCATTATATTCAGATGAACGAATAGTTGCTGTTGGTACATTGTGTTGTGTATATGCAAGCAATACAGCGAAAAATGCATTTGACTAATTGAGAGATCACACGGAAGCCGACAGGAATAAATAACACTTTGTGTAATCTACAATTTATGCGACTATATAATATCCCGCTCTCTTGTAATATGATGCATTCTGCTACTGTGGTAGTTATCATTACTCTTTTGTACGCTGCTGCACATTAGCTTTATTAAAATCTGACAAAGAAGAAAATAGGAAATTTAAAAGTTTGCACCAGCAATGCGCTTGGTAATGGTATTGTAAAATAAATTGACGCTGCAGTAAAGCCATACACAGGCAATACATTTTTACTGCGTAGGCACACTATCAGAAGATTGAGATCAGACTAATATTTTATTACAAAAAAGTGTATTGTTCTTTTACTCTGTTTACTACTTAACGAGAGATATTGGAGCAAACTAATGTGTTTAACTATAACTTCTAAGAATAGCTTTTCATTTTTGATATATTATTTTTACAGTGCCACCAACCCCGCCAATAATTTATGATGATTTGGGCCGTGAAATTTCTTCCCTGGTTGGACCCTATGTTGAGGGCTCAGATGTTAAGTTGAAGTGCGCCGTTAGTGGAGGTAAGAAAAACCTATTAATATTATATGAATGCCAGCTATAAAAACTTTTTTCTCTCTTAAAATATAATAATCTCCTTCTCCCTTGCATTTCTCTCTTTTGGTTGCATCTGATCCCACCAAAAACCCAACACACACACCCAACTGTAAAACCAGTAAGAGCCTAGGCCACCATTATTTCATTAAAGCCCCTAAATTGAGCATTTATGCAAACCATTTCAATATTTCTTTCTTTTCCTTCCTTTTTTAAGAACATTTTTGTAGGAAATAAAACCTGCTAGCTAACCATCGTTTTCTCTCTCTCTCTTAATCCTTTATGGTTATTTTCTCCGTGTAATTTTGGCATGTAACGACTAACGACTTCAACGAACGACCGTTGCTGCGTTGTGCGTACTATTATTGTGGCGCATTATATGCATGGATGCATGCGTGCGTGAATCCGCAATAAAGGAATCACCAAACACCACAAAGCAACTTCATGTCCGAATATGTTTATAGGGTTTTTTCTCTGTAAAAAAAAGTCAAGAACGGATTCCCGTTTTTTCCTGCTACATATTGCTGTGACGCGGTTTTAATGTCTTTAAAATTACATCACATTGCTTTGGCAAGCAATAAAAGCAAACTGATAACAAGAAAGACTCGTATTACTTGCCTGGCGCTTCCGTTTCACATATTTAAACAGCGGCAATGGCAAGAAAGACAAAATGCAACAAAGCACGAACAAAAAAGCTGTACCGAAAATAACTGACTAGCTGAGACCTGATTGTGGTATTTAGGTACATACATAAAGTAATTGTGCAATCACACCACACAGCAAAGACCGACGAGACTGTAGACTAGGAAGAGTACTACATTTTTTCTTGTGATGTAATCTTAACGCTCCAGATACTGTCAAGTATCAAGAGTGACATTAATGACCAAATTTCCTAGAGACCTTCATCCACTATACCAGACTAACAGCTCCACAACTCCAGATGTATTTTTTCTAGATTCGTGCCAATTCTGTTGCGCTTAACATATGCAGAGAATGAATCTGTTTACATAGAGCTCACCACAGTATATATACACAGCAGTGGCGTATTATACGAAAACTTCTAAGATTTTTAGAGT
>JAQFZH010004891.1:0-11304 GCA_034695485.1 Entomobrya nivalis
ATAGAATAAGTGAACGTTTTTATCGGGTTTTATCGGAAATTTTTGAAAATCATACAGTATTATACTGTTTTTAAATCAATTAGAAGCAAAGCAAATAAGAAATATATTTTCAAGTGATTTTGATTTACATTCAGTGCAAATAAACGATAGTGTGACAAATTAGATTTTTTTCTGGACAAAAAAATTATGTCACATGATTAAACCGTGATTTAGGCAGAATGCATAACATTATCTTAAAACAATACCTGAGTCATTCGGTTTTGAGGAAGTGTTTTGATAGGGTTTACTCATGTGAAACGCGAATAAGTGTGCCTAATCTAGATTGAAATTGAAAAAATATATCAACATAGTTTACTTTGTTCCTTCGCGGTTTCGTCAAGTCAATTTCATATTAAAACTGCGTGATTGTCAATGTCAGGGTTTTCAGTCTTGTTTCAAGTCTTCATGATTTAATTTTTGAACCACAAAAAAATGCAAAAAAGAGTCGTGAAGTATTTAAAGCACAGCTCAACGAGGCGTATAAGCAATATAGTATTTTTTTAAAGTCATCGTTAAAGCAGAGGCTATTCGAAATCTCATGAAAATCAGCAGAGCGCCGAGTGAGACTATTTTTTTATTTTCGCATTCTCATTGTTTTCATCATCACTTTACGTATTCGTTTCCAATTTCCCTTCCTTGATTTCGTTCTAGTTCAGTAAGTTCGTTGAAAGTTTGTGCGTATCATTCCATCCATATCATATTCCTCCTCGATCGTTAGCGCATGATAATGATAAAGGCAGACAGGGCAGAGTAGTACAATATAAAATTATTACATACCTCTATGACGCATCTTTATGTAGATCTATGTATGGTCATTTTATAAAAGATAATTGTTTTTTAATTACTTTCTCACCATTATTCTCACACATTAGTTTTTATTTTTATTTTTTAATGAATGAATACAGATTATTGCTGTGGCTTTGGCCTTCGTCGCTGCAACCAGTGCTAATCCAGGCGCTCCAGGAGTTTACGCTGGTGACTACTATGCTTATCCCAAATACAGTTATTCTTACGGAGTTAAGGATGCTTTGACTGGTGATGCCAAGTCTGCTCATGAAACCCGTGATGGTGGAGTTGTAAAGGGTAGTTACTCCCTTGTCCAGCCTGGTAAGAAATAATTATTACTGAAATCCTCCGTTCAAAGTGAAATCATCAAATTCCTCCCATAATTGCTGAACTGATCGAATGTGGACACAATTTTTTTTAAATTTTAGATGGTGTTCTGCGTACCGTCAACTATGTCGCTGACCCAATTCACGGATTCCAGGTTAGTGCATTTAATTGCCTATTTCATATTTTTTTTTGCAATTTTATAAGCTCTTCGTATAAATTATCACAGCATGTTTATTGCTGAAATTTTGCAATTTTTAAATACTTTTTTTTGCTATTATGCAATCTTGCATGTATAGTTATCATTATAAAAAATATTTTTCGTCACTTCACGCCGTGAACTTGACGAGTTTTATACGAATTGCGTTCATGTTTTAAAGAAATCTTCGTAAAAAATATTGCAACTACTGGCTATTACGTTTTGCCACATAGATGCAAGCTAGCAACTCATTATCCCCATCGTCATCTTTTTTCGTCATTATACAATGTTTTATGGTTATTTTTATTTGCCCAAATTTAGGCTCAAGTGATCAACAGTGCCCCAGGAATACATGCCGTTGGCGTTAAGAAAGCTATAGTCCCTGCCGTTGCACCAGTTGCAGTTGGACATGGTTACGGACACGGTTATGGCGGACATGGCTATGGTGTAGCTGCTGTCGCTAAGCCTGTTGCTCTCTCTCACCACGCACATCATGGAGGTAAGGAACAATCTTTTTATTTGCTTCAATTTTTCATAATATAGTCATAAATATATCACATCATCATTATCATCATAATTATTCTTTTTTTCATCATCATGATTATCAGTGCAGTGGAGAACAAATAGTAATTAACCTATTTTAGAGACTCCACTCGTGACAAAAAATTATTTACAATGATGATGATAGATAAACATGTGCATTTATCACACATCATCTCATCACATTATGCATCTTTCTTTCTTTCATGGGCAATCAAAACAGATAATGCAATCTTTATTGTCCATCATCATCTCATTTCATAATTATATCATACATAAATATATATCACAATGCTAATTTTTTCTTTCTCTCTCATCTCAAGTTCATGGTGGACTTGGTCATCATGGTGGACTTGCTCACGGATATGGTGGACACGGTTATGCTGGTGGACTTGGTCATCATGGTGGACTTGCTCACGGATATGCTGGACACGGTTATGCTGGTGGACTTGGTCATCATGGTGGACTTGCTCATCACGGTGGTCTTGGATATGGTGGCCACGCTGGATTATTGGGAGGACACGGACACTATTAAAGTCGTAATCCGTAAACTAAAACTCGTAAATAGATAGGTAGGTGTAGTGATTTCTCTTAATCCACACACACTTCCTTCTAATTGCCAAACTAACGATTTTTATTATGTATTTTGGGAAAAACTGTTTTTATTGCTCTTGTTGACCATATAATTTTTAAGTTTATGAACTAAACACGCGTGTGTTACATCTTTATAAGTATCTTCGTTGCAACTCTAAAAATGCAGCATAATACAGAACTATATAGGACCTTGCAACCATTTTTTCCCATTTCAACTGACCAAGAAACCTAAGCCATGACAAAAAAAATACTGGATATTTTTTTAGCCGTAAGAACGTTTTATTTTTCACGTTTTCCAATCTACTCTTTATACTATCTTTTGTCTTTGGGGAAACATGTTTCATTTTAGTTGAGTGCAGTTTTATTGCATTGCATTTATCTAACCATAAATTAAGTAAGAATTCTAAAATAGCCATTGTTTCCAGTTAAGAAACAGTATATATTTTTAACACAAGAATACATGAGAGCCATACTCACAAAATATCGTGTTGTGTGTGTGTGTATTTATGATGTTCCGAATTGCAACAGACGCAGACGTTGTAGTAGCAGCCAATAGAAGTACTAGTAAATATAATATAGTTTAAGATAAAGTATTACAGTGCATTCCATTTTTTTATGCAAGAACTCGTACCTACCATAACATTTAAACAAAAAACTAAGATAACCCATAAAATTCTTCTCGGTCAACTTATGTATACTTATAAGAGACGCGAATATGAAAATCTTTAATTAATTATCTTTGACTCTTATTCTTTTCAACTGTCCCTTTCAGATTTTTCTTGTCTTTATTTATTTAATTCCTCTCTGTTTTTACAACTAACTTATTTTTACATTTGTATGCTCCTCTTGCACACTTATTGTCTCTCTCAATCTCTTGCGTGTAAACTTTACTATGAAGTTCACTCAAAACACGCACAAAGCTTTTCTCTCTTACAATTTTTTTTAATTGTCTTGTCCTCTACTTTACAACTGTCCTCATCAACGACTTTACTTTTGCTCTCTATTTTTTTATGTTACGCACATTTTTATTATCTTTCTTTTACACACTCACACACATGCATCATGATGATGTATGCATGTTATAACAGCTCTAATTTTTCATGATTATTTCTGTGACTAGGCCTATATTATCGTTATGTAATGCAATTTACTTAACCTTGTCTACTTCTCTGAAAACTGCTACTACTATTACTCTTTTTTGTGGTTAACTCGTTTTGGTTCTTCACGGTTACTCTTTATTGTTTGTTTGTTGTTATTATTATCTTTTTTCTTCGTTTTTATATATATATTTCTTCACTGAGTGATAATCTTAAGCTTTACTTAATTTCTTGTTTACTACCTTCTGAGCAAGCGTCTGTTTTTTCTTGATTGACCGTAATGGCAGTATTCTCCTGTCTTTGTGCATTTATCTTTTAACTAATATAACAACAGCAACTGTAACAATGACCAAAAATGTCTCATGGTTTAATGGCCTGCTGCCCTATTGCTTATTCACTTTATAGCAGGGCCCTTTAATGGTTCTTCTTCTACTATACTTGGTCTTGCTTCATGAATTTCTGTGTTACTTTTTTTAACCTTTCCAAGCCTTTTTTGTTTGCTGATACTTGTCATCTATGTATACTTTACTCTTAATTATCCTTTTTTATACTTTATTTTCTTGGTCGTTTTCTTCTATTTCAACTGCATTTTTTGCGTTCTTGTACTCCAGTGTCCTTTCTACTTTATATTCTCATGCATTTATTATTAAGTGCCCGACTGTGATCAAAATATTTTTTATCTATTTGTAAAAAATTTAAAAACATATATTTTAATAGTCTGTATTTTTTTATATGTATAAGGTTCGATGCAAACTTTTTATAGTATACTTTACTATATATTATGTATACATGTCATAGATATTCTATGGCATACATATTTTTGAAAAAAGCAAAATAAAAAAAATGAGTCTAATGATTGTTGTGTGTCCTTTTTATCTCTGATTCATTTTCGTATAGAGACCATGAGTCTTGCTTTAGCATTTATAAGCTAATTATGTGTATTAATGTGAGCCACAAAAGTTTTGTCAAGTTTATCAAGAATAACAATGATGAGATTTGTAATGTATTACTTTTTGTAACCTTTACCGATAAAGGATGAACGCTGAGACTAAATGGTTGGCCGTAGAGGTTTTTCCCTCGTCTGGGAACATTTCGAATGCTAGCGAGTCAAACAAACTTGAACGAATAAGGGTCTTAAAACTAATTTGCTACAATCTACAAATGAGCATTAGTTTTGAGAATGATGCAACAAAGAAGTGTTGAATACGTAAAATCCGTCCATACTATTAATTTATCCGTATAAATACCTATTTGTGCATTGGCATTGTACCTCATTAATATTTAGTGTTCATTAAACACGCTTGCCAGTTTCATGCAATTTATGTACGCAAAATAAATTGCAAGCTGTCAGCAAAATTAAGGCGTCTAGTTAAAAACCATGTTAAATCCAAGTTTTAAACGACATTTAACGGCTGTCGCAAAAGTAAAATATTGAAGCATGGTATGTAAACAAAATAAAATTAGTTTTTGCAGAAAAAAATACATACATGCATATTAAAGTAAACTACGTATGGTATTAAGGAAACTTTTTTATCGAATAGAATCATTCTAAAATTTGGCCATTTAATAGTTTCATTTCTCACAAATTTAGGTCACTGACACACGCAAACATGGTGAATAAACAATTGCATCTTCATGATCATTTAAATGAGCATTATTTTAAAAGTTTGAAAAAGAGGGATGTGTCTATAACCAATTGTGAGACAACGTCTTTATAAATCAAATAAAAATATCAAATTTTTCTTTAGTTCCTCAAATCGATATTTATTCCCGCATGTTTTTGTTAAGTTTCCGTAATTATTTGCATAACTCGTTTGAAGAATTGTTACATAAGGATTATGTCATATGTATATGTCATTGACACTTCCCATTAGGCATGTCACGTAAAGCTATGAAACTTTCGCTAGAATCAACTATGATTCTAGTCATATTATAGTTGTCTTTAATTACCGCAGTATACGTATGTTAATAGATTGTATCGATGTCCTCGTCCTGTCATTATTCTTAAATTCGCATATTAAAATTGTACATGTTTATCGCGCAGCATTTCTATTATTATAAAATTTTAGATTTAAGATGTATTGTATTGTAATTATTGCACACATCATCATCTTCTACTGATTTAAAAAAATAATCTTACTAACTACTCCAAAAGAAAGGGAAGTTAATTAATCAGATTGTATTATTAAAAACACTTAAGGAGATATAATGAAACACGTCATGCAATTAATGAATGGTAAGTTGACATATTGGTAAAGAAGGACAAACACAGAGAAGTAAAGTAAGTTTACTTTTGACTATCTATCAACTGTATTTACACTATACAGTGCAGTGCTCATGCTATGCACATAATATCCTGTGAGAAAAATAAGTCTGAAAATTTATTCCCTCTCCATTAAAAGCATTTTAGCATGTTAATTCCTATAACATACAAAAAAAATATCTTCTTCATTACGTAACATGCTACCGCTACAATCAAAGTAGGCATGTAGGGAAGTAGTATAGTGGGAAAAGATGAGAATAAATGTCTATCAAGTGATTTATGGACTATCAATGAACTCCGTGTGGATCTAAATGACTAAAGACTACCAAATGTAATTTATTTCATGTAAAATAGACATAAGGTCATAGTCATTAAATGATAAATAGCACAGAGCACAGCACAAATAGAAGCTTTTCTATTGTGTATTTTGTTTTCGTTGGATTGTCTAATACAGTCCCCAGACTCCATTAAAACCTACACAACTTATTCATTGATATAGTTTACAAAAATTAATTGAAACTATTGAAAGTCTAAAGTTCAGCTTGCCTATCCCCACGAAGTCATGATTAATCAATATTTATCACGAGATTTTAAGTATTGAAAAGGGGCTCAAGGCAAGGCTTCGTTCGCTTTCAGCACGTTGGGCACACAAGAATTTCCTGAGGTCATCAAGACATTGGCATAGAACGAGGGTTTTTATCAGCATGTTTTTTACAGCCATATGCCAAAACCATACTTTCTATAGAGCAATGTTTTACAGCAAAGTACACAATTTTGCAGAAAATAAGGGGATGCGTTAGTTTTCATGAAAACTAGAGTGGAATGTCGTTGTGTGAAAGAATGAAATTTGGGAAGTGGTGGAGAAGGAAGGAGCAAGAAAGAGAATCGGGTTTCATGCATGCCACTTGTTGATAATCACGGTCCAGTGCCCATTCAATTTTCAGCTTTGTTACCGACTAACTGAATTATGAGCACATTTTTGACGGGAGTTTTATGAAGGAGTAGCGGAAAGGCTTATTTTTGGTCACAATACCGAATTAGGCTCATATTCATGACAAAGAGTGTATTGCGTATCGCATATAAAATGTATTGTACAGTTTTTAATGGGACTTTCAGGAAACTTCTTTTAATACACAAGGTTTTGCAGTAAACGCCTACACATGAATCAAAATGCTTTAAAAAGAGAATATTTTTTGGCATTGTATCATGTATACGTATGTTGCATGTGTGTACATTTATATGTAGCGAAAGCGAAGTGATGATGAAAAATTACTTCCCGTTTGAAATTTAGAAGAAGGGTTGAAGTGACATACGCCATATGGATATTGAAGATACTGTCGGAAGAAACTATTAAATTGACTTTGGATATTATTTAACCCAAAGAAGCTAATAAAGTTTCCAGTCCATGGCATATTCTATTGGCATGAATGACAAAATCCAATCCTGTAGTACAGAAAAGTTGTACGTATTATAAAATAAAATTAGATCAACGATATTTACACTGAAAGCAAACTGAAACTGCAAATATGTACGCATTTTACAGCATACGTTTTTAGAATAAGTTCAACCAACTGTACAAGGCATGTGTGGTAATTATTGGCGATGGACGATTGTCGTCCGACAACTCCTTTCTCCAGTAATTTTAAACCCAGTAAGCTAGTAGTGAATTTGAGCTAAATTTAGCACAAATTTTAATGCATGCGTGACTTTTTCATTATACCCTGTTCATTTTCAATTTAAAACTTTCACTTGTCATTCATAAAGTTTCCATTTAGTTTCATGGCATTAGATTGCGGCTATATTGACGTCAACGTGGGATATAAAACGGAAGTTCCAGGGCTGAGGATCTTCACAGTTCGATTTCATCCTCTTCCAGGACAAGTACAACTTTAAATTTTCGCAAATTTTTCTGTTCCTGACAAAATACTCCATATACGAAGTCAAAATCCTAATCCTAAAGCAAAGTTCCAAAGTGAAATTTTCATAATACCCCAGTTCATTTTCCAGTTTATATTTTTGTTCAACCTCAAGTTTCTGAATTACACGTTTACCATAAAAAATCCCAAAATAGTATTTTGAGGTTGTGAAACAGTAAATTTTCCACCAACTGGGATGAAGAAATCGTTTTACTCGAGTTTAGCCCTATTTTCTCTCTGTCTCCTTTTACAAAATGAACGTTGTGTCCGGGCTGAAGCATTATCTTCAGAGGGCGGTCGGGTTACCAGTGCCAGTCGAGACACCCTCTTCCGCTTTGGAGTCAAACCAGACAACCATGCAGCAGAATCAAGAATGCGAGAAGTCCGTTTGGAGGATCAGAGAAGAATATTATCAGAACGGGACCAATCACGGGTTAGATTTGCCCGTGACTTACCTGAAGAACGGCTGACAGGCATGACACGGAGAGTGACCCAGGTACGTTCAACCACGTCACCCGATAATCAACAAGAGCGTTCCTTCCGTGTATCACGATTGGTTCGTGATGAAGTACGTGGGGAGGAGGCAAGATTCCGAATGAACAGGAGGGTGAGCATGAGCCAAGACAGATTATTCCGTGCCACGCCAAATGACCAAGAGCGACGATTGGACACCAGACGAGCTAGAAGCGTAGAGCGTCTTGACTCTGCTGAACGACGAATGGTTCGAGAAGCAAGAAACTCGGGAGTGGAACGAAGGGAGGTGAGAAGTGAGGAACGAATTTATGAACGCCGAGTTGTTGACAATGAAGAGAGGAGGTTGGTCCGCATGAGAAACGACAACACACGTAGAATGGAAATACGAAGGGAAGACCGAGTAAGAGAAAGGAGCGACAGGAGATTGGTACGAGATGATACTAACCGAGTTGGAGATGAAAGTAGGCGAATGGTCAGAGAGGATTCTTTCCCTACACGAGAAGACAGTCGAAGAATGGTACGAGATGACACTGCACGGAGCCGAGTTCGAGATGAAACAAGGCGACTTACCAGAGATGATGACCGACAGGTACGAGAACAGAGCCGACGATTGGTCAGGGATAATGAAAACCGTCGTGAAGCACGAGATATTTCAAGAGTAAGAGACGAAAGCAGGCGCATGGTCCGTGATGATGTCTCCAGAGTACGTGACGAAAGCAGACGCATCGTCCGTGATGATGTCTCCAGAGTACGTGACGAAAGCAGACGTATGGTCCGTGATGATACCTCCAGAGTTCGAGGAGAAAGCCGCCGACAGGTGAGAGATGATAGTAGTGCACGTGTTCGTGATGATACTCGCCGCATGGTAAGAGATGATGTTGCCCGAGTACGAGATCAAAGTCGACGAAGTGTAAGGGATACTGAACGAGTGCGTGAGGACACAAGAGTTGTGAGGGATGAGGCTTCCCGTACCAGTGGTGCTCGTGACACAACCAGGAGAATGGTCAGAGATGATTCTGCATCTCGTGAGTCCAGACGTATGGTGAGGGACGACACCTCTCGAGTTCGAGAAGACAGTCGGCGAATGGTGAGAAGCACACCTGAAGAGACACGCGTACGTAACGAGGCCCGTCGTGTTGTACGAGAAGATACCTCCCGTGTCCGTGTAGCAGATGAAAACCGAAATTCGTTCCGGGGAGAATCACTTCGTATGGATACAAGGCGAGCTGTTCGTGAAGCTGATGACACACGCAGAGTTGTCCGAAATGTTGCTGAAAATAATGAACGCAACATGGCTATGCGGGTGAGGGAAGAAAGTCGGCGCATCTTGGACAGCCCGGCTGCGCTTGAAATTAAGCGGGTGGTTCGGGAAGTTAGTGAAGCCAGGATTTCCAATAAGGATGACAATGGCGAAGCAAGGATGGTACGAGAACGTCGCGAAATCAGACTTTTGGGAGAACGAAATTACGGGAAACTTGGATACATGGTAAATAGACCATTTCATGTTTTTCTGAACAGAACTCTACAATAACACAGTTTCAGTAATATTTTAAAATTCTTTACGTATGATTTTTTTCTAGGAGATTGATGAAATCGGCAAATCGCAAAAAGAAGAAATTTCTGGCTGGAATCAGTTTGCTGGTGCTGTCTTTGGCGGAGCTGCCCTCCTCATGATGTACAGCCAAAGCAAGAAACAAAAGGTTGAGTAAATACGGTTTAGGGTGATTTTGAGGGTGCGTGAGTAGAAAATGTGTGACTGAAACTTGGCTTTCAGTATAATTTCCTTACAAATTATAATAGTGCTACTATTACCATGTTTTTGAGAGTGGGCATGATTATCCGAAGAAAGTTTTCCAAAATCTTTCAGCATCAGCCATCATCTCTTAAACTTTGTACTTCTCTGCTGTCTCAATTTCATATGTATGAATGTATACATGACGTCTCAAAATTTTGCTGTCTCAATTGAATCCGAGTCAGGGAAAGGTAGTGACTACAATATGTAGCGTCACCCGTCAACCTGCCAAAAGACTCAATTTTAATGTTGATATTATTCTTATGAAACCTTTCCTGAATAGAAAACAATAGCACTCTTTTGGAAAACTTTTGTAGAATAGTATGTAGTTTTTAAATGTGAATGAGAGAAAAATACTTTTTGAAAGATATATTTTGATGTGGCAAACAAAAAATCATAAAAAAACGTTAAAATGTACTACTGGTTTATGACACAACCATAAAACAGAATTAGAATAGAATCGTTACTACTTATTGTAGAAAAGATTATAGAATAAAATAGATTACATGAATAGAGCTAATGATAGAAATCTGTGTTCACTGTTTATCAAATTGTTTTACTGATATTTAAAGATTTCGTTTATTTGATTTTGATTCTTGAATTATCAAGTTGAACAAGAAGTAAAAAGACGCCAAGTAAACAGCTTCTGATTTTCGGTTTTAGTTCCAATGTAAATTTCTGTACATGTGAAATGTTTTCAAAATGTTTACACATACATTATTTTGAAGTGTTTAATTTTACAAAATTATTATGTGTTTGTCTCTTATTTAATATAAGTAACTTTGTTTTGTATGAGTTTATTGTAAAAGAGATTTTCAGCAGTGTAAAATAAAAGCATAAAGCAAAATTATTTGGTGTTTACCTAAAATATTTTATTTATCAACATAAAAAAGTAAAGTCACTATAAATGTAAACGAACAATAACTAAAATGTTCCTTCCTATACATTAATTCTCTATATTCTCATAATACAAAAATAAAAGCATAAACAATACTGTTTTTTCTTACAGGGTAGCCATCACCAAGATAAAGCAATAATTGCATTTTTACAAGGTCGAAAATTACGCATGTATTCATGCGAGTACAACAGTTTAGCGAAAGTGCAAAGAAACAATATCTCAAATACGTAACATGATGCGAAAAATTAAGTCAAGTAATTGAACGTGGTGCGAGTATTTTCAAGAGATTACTTCAAAAGTAAGTTTGATAGTGAGTAAAAGGCTACAAGGAGATTTCATTGGTTCTGTCAGCAAATCAGCAAAATGTAAGACATATTGAGCA
>JAQFZH010004892.1:0-11304 GCA_034695485.1 Entomobrya nivalis
GAAGAAAACTCTGACAATCTACTATCTACTTTGGCTAATTGCCAAAAAGTAGGAAAGAAACACTTCTATGTGATAATTTGACACGCACGAAGAACGTAGAAACTTACCCCCATTGAACTGAAATGTCTCCGCGACCATTTTCAGGGCCGACGTTGTTCCGGCTGTAAATATCACAGTATAGTGGTCAGCGTCTGTTCCAAAATGCGACAGAACCCTTAAAAGAAAAAAAACGTGATGATACCATTAACATTCAGTTCTATAACAATAACTAATTACATACAATACATTTATTCTTTTCCAACGAAGTAGCACGAGCGGCTTATGGCCTATTTATTGGGCAGTTTGAACATTTGCTTCTCATTTAAAAAAGATTTTTGAATTATGTACAATTTATAGCAATAGTATTGGAGTAAAACATCAGATCCACAAAATACTGAGCGTATTGAATCATTATGCTTATATAATTACCCACCTTTGTCTAACGTAGTCAACGGCATCTGTCGTAATTGAACTGGACGGATTTCGTGAATGCGGATTACTGTACAACGTTGATTTCAGTTCAGAAATGTGCGAATCGATTTGACTTTCAGCGTACAAACTCGCTCCTGCATGATCAAGGTAGCAAGCACCTGTAAATTCCAAAAGTTGAAAACAAATATATACGTGTGCTAAGTGCTATCTCATCTGTAATTTTGCCATGTGTATTAATGACTACAAAGTCAATTTGTTTCTAATTCGGAGTTCAAATTCCAAAGAAAAATACAATTATATTTGAATCCTTTGTAACTTGCAAAGTTATCATTTTACTATTCTAGAATAGAAACTCAGCTAGCCATTTTGCAAAATCTATAATGCAAATTCTAGCGATCAGTCAAAGTTGAACTTTTATAATTTTTGCGCATGAAAACGGCTCAGTCAATGCAATAACGGTTCAATTTAAAGTATACATTCAAGTTCGTTTAGTAAATATTTTTCTGTCTTCTACTATCATTATTATAATAACATATTCATGCGAAAGCAAAGAGATTAAACTGACTTTTAAGCCGGCTGAACTCTGCCTTCAACTTTTGAAGCTCATCCTCATTTAAAATCTCCTCGTAGAATACTCCCGTCAACTCTGGAGAGGTTTTGTAATTTTCCAGGGCTTCTTTATCCTTCCCTTCTACATTGTCATCATCAACGACAGTGCCGTTCCCCACGACGGATTTTGCTGCTGCATCCTCTTTTTCGTTCCTTACATCCATGATGTTAATCCTTTCTTTTGCAAGGGACTCTTCCTTTGAAGCAAGCGTCATCACAATGATGATGACGAGGTTTCTAAAATAAAATATTCGTTTAAAATAAAATACTACCCGACCCAGTATTATAGCGAATGTGGACCAAAACTTGCTCGATCAAGTGAACTGGTCCATCATATTTAAAAGTGCGATATGCACTGTAGTACAAACAAGGTTTATAAGTAGTAGGTTCGTGTAATTTATGTACTACATACATACAAGGGTAAGACCAAGGTAGAAAATACTATAATCACATTTCTGATGATTTTTCATTGCACTAAAATATTGTCAGAAGAACAACGATTTTTAAGCATATTAGGTCTATTATTACGATAAGATTAATGTTTTCTCGACCCCAGTATTTTATATTGCTTGATACACTTTATTTAAGAGGATCACCTTTAAATCCGCTTCCGTCTCTGCAATAACAGCAATACAGTCTATATAAGCAGGGCAGAATGCCTTCCTCCTCCAACAGCTCACTTTCTAAATGTGCTGGTGTGTATATTATTATGATAGTATATTGAAGAAAACTCGTGCTTTTCTTTTTACAGTCCTATTACACTCTCCGGCTCAATCTAAAATAAAAATTAAGGTGAAAAAGTATTATATTTGTCACATAAAGAAGCGCATTTCCACCACCATTTTTGTCTCTTTTATCTGTTCAAGGAATAGAAAATCGTGAGTTTACTTTTCATATGCATATACTATCTATCTCCAGACTACGACTATTAATGTTTTTTCTAAAATCTATCATGCAAAAAAGTGTTTTGTAAATCGTTGACTAACGTACATGCAACAACAGAACAATGAGCAAAAACGATGATGTTGGAGCAAGGAGAAAGGCAAATATGTTTGTTCATGTAATGGTAGGAGAGGTAGTGGGGAGGAAGGATATCGATTATTCTGATTACTTTCTACGTGCGTAAGCCATGATACTCGAGATAAAATAGAAAATTGGATTTTTAATGATAGGATCACTGATGATAGCAGATCAGGTAGTACAATGATTTCTCACATCTGCATTAGATAGGAAAAGATAAAGATGTGTTGTAGGAAAGAATGGATTTACATTGACACGTCTTGACGTTTTTTCTTCGATGAAAATGTCATATCACATTTGATTGTACGTATCAGGGAAATGATCAGGTATTGCTAAATGAGAAGAAAGATGTTAAGATGGGGATATCACCAGCATCGTTGTTATTATTATCCTTTTGATGAAGATTTTAAGTGAGGGGAACGAAAGGGGAATATTTTATTAAATCCTCAAGAAACATCAAGTCATTGTGTAACACTGTACACACATATACATATAATGCTATTTATACTTTTACGACACATGCAAAACAGCAACAAACTCTAAGAACATATATTTGCTTTGTTCCGCAATATCAAGACGATTTGAGATTTCCATTTTTCCATTTACCAACTTGTTGAAGACTATTATAAAATGCTACAAGAGTATAGTACATGCTTTTCCCATTTTGTTTGTGACACTTGCTCTTTGTATTCTTATTACCTTTTTACTAAGCTTCATATTACGTTACGTTGGTGCTCATTAGGTTGAGATGGTTTACGCAAGACAATAGGAAACCAACACGCTATATCGTTATCAAATGATTCAGAATTTGAATCGACTTTTAGATTAAAATCAAATCTTTGAAAGCAGGAAAACAGTAGTACAGCTTATGGAAAAAATTTATTCTCAAGTACACATCTTTGGGCTCATGGGTGGGGGTTGCCATACATACTTTATTTTCTAAAATTCTCAATGTCTGTGAACGTTAATTATACCGTGTGGACTAAAGCTCTAAGGGGGAAATAAATATCTCAACCCATTGAACCGATTGACTCTTTCTCGGGGATTAAGTAAAAGTATTATGGTATAATTATTGCATGCAACTAGCAGCAACTAAGAAAGCTTAAATGGGGTAATATGAGAAACATTTTAAAAAATTGTATTAAAACCACGTTTTACTATGACAAACCTTTAGAAAGTAAAATAGATTCATTCAAAGCTAACCCAATATTTTATTTGATTTAAATATTCAAAAAATCTCAGCTGTTTGCGACAATTAATCGTGCAGTTTGGTTGTTAGAAAATGGCAAAACCATTATTTTTGATAATTACAAAAAAAGACTGCGCATAATCACCGTGTTCATGCAGTCTGCCATAAATATGTACTTGACTACGACTATGCTATAGGTGAAATATTCACATTTTTGATATTTATCAGTACATGAAATCAGTTATATATCAGGTAATCAGGTATATTGACCCATATACTTATATTATATTCACCAAAGGCATATGATAACCACAATTTAGAGACATTTAACCACGTACCGATTATGTATGTTATATAAAAATGTGTACTCACATTTTGCAGCATTTTAACTTGTGAAAATATGGATCATTTGTGAGTAAGTTACTGATATAAATAGATAACATTAGAATAAATTCATTGTAATATATTATATATCTACTATGTATCAATCATATATGTGTACAATCTGTTTAAATTGATTGATAGTGTACTTTTTATTGCAGAATTTACAAAGATTGAGAAAAAACACTTACTTCTCTTTTAAAAAACTTGTCCTTTGTTTCGTTAGTAGCTCATGTGCTAATATCACAGGAAAACGACAACAAGCGGCCTTGAGATGCAGTAAACCGAGAGTACGAAAGTGTTTGTCATGCTCATCAAGAGCTTCTTATCCGAATGCTCACAATTTGGACTCAAGTACTAGTCACATGTTCATATCAAGCCACATGAAAAACTCGATCTATTAGTTGTGTCTGTGCGCAGACAAGATGTAATGTAGAACTGCACAGTTGGCAGTGTACAAATAATATTGAATGGCTGGAGATTGTTTTCTTCTTCTTAAAGATATTCCTGTTACACAGCAAACATTATTATTGAAAATAATTTTTTAGGGGCAAAGCACTGTTAATGTCACTGTATTGTTTATAATGAAACACATCACTGAAACACTTAAATATTATACTATGCAGTGTAGTCTTAGCATAAAGTTCATCACAAAACCTATAACTTGGTCTCAGTAGACATGTATTAAATGTAGTTCAATAAACTAGTACTTAGGGTTAATTTTTAAACCTAGCTACTGGTTAGCACAAATACACTAACTTATTCTACTACCAGACATTCTTACATATGAGATTGAAACCGCTTTAACCGATACACAAGTTGCTGATTTCTTCGGTCAAGCTGTGAATCATATCTGCACATGTGTGTTCAAGAAGGATTCAAGTTCAATATCTTTTGGTAGACCTCATAAAAGCAGATGATGACACCCAATGCCGTGCGATGAACAAGAAAGTTGAGAAATAGATTTTCAAATAGGTAAGGTAAAGGCCACAGTTGAAACAACAATTGCAGCCAAGTATATAGCACAGTAAGCTGTATCCTAACTTAAGTTTTTTCACGAAAAACCGTAGATGCCGACTGACGGTAGACTTAGTTTATGCACGTGAATTATATATAACATAAATATAACATCATAATTGGTATAACCTTCATTCAGCTGGTGATGATATGATAGTCATAATATAACGCATAGAACAAAGTATTCATATATATACGCCAATTGCTGCAACTTTGGTCTACCAATGGGTTAATATAGTTTAAGCGCAACATGAAGCCACAAGAACGATGGAATCATTAACTGTGTCCATCCTGCATGCTTCACGGTGGTAAGTCGTAGTCGTAATATATGATGATGGTGAAGTCAGGATAGGTAAAAAAAGCAGAAGTCAATAATACAGCACTTCATACAAAAATTGTTAATGAAATAAATGTGGTAACATAACTTTATACGTAAACATACGAAGTGTACTACACGAATTTGAACCAAACACATAAATGGAACAATCAAAGCGCAGAAATTATTTCGTGTTCAAAATCGTGCTAAATCATCTACCAGATTAATACATCTACAGATTCTACAGTCTGTCTGTATGTATGGTCAGCAGTTGTCATTAAAGCATTTAATAAGTGAAGACAAGACAGTCCAGACAATGTATGATAATCTTCCAACAGTTCCAGCATGACGCGTGGACGTTCCACAACCAAACATTTTTCATTCATAACGTTCAATACCGCACCAGTGCATCATACCAACTTATCACAATTTGGAATTGTCACACATTGATGCATGTGACTTGGTGGATTTTAACAAATATTTTTTTCCAGAAAATAACTTTCAAAAGAACTTCTCCTGACAAACATCATTATTACCTAATATGTTTGTCTGCTATTACCAAATGCTTCATACAAAAAATGACAAATAAGCCATAAGTACTACATCGAAAATCCTCATCACATGCGATGCGATTTTTCATTTTAAGAATCTCACATTTAGTTTAAGCAAAGTACAAACAAACAAAGTTTGAAGTACTTGCTGAATCTCTAAAATATATTTTAAAATAGAAGAAATAAAATACGAAATATATTTATCTGAATCTTTTATTTTTTATACATCGTAATATTTTAAAATGAATAATTAGTTTCCATTTCATTTAGCATCAGACATATCATACTGTATCATACACAACACACATAGGCAACAAGAAAGATTAATCATATAACCAACGAAATTTATACCATCGAATCATGACTGGAAAATCCAAGTGCTAAGTCACTCGTCAAGTGTTTATTTTGAGGATTCATTATAACTATAACCTTTCTCTGTCCTCCAAGAAACGAAAAAAAGTTATTAAAAAACGTTTGATATCCAACATTTCAAGACTAGTTTGTTTTGATTTCCAAATTAAAGAAAATTAATATGGTTTTGCATATGAAACCACAAATGCATTATGCTACACATACGTGGGAGTTATTACCAGAACCACACATCTATGTTACAAAAATAGGTTGTAGACAATTTAAATTTTGAAACAAGAAAATTGTAAAATAATGAGAGCTGTAAATATATCTTTGTCATCAACTACGCTTCATGGTAGTAAAATGTATTCCATTATTTCAAGTTTTCATATACTAAATTATCCAAACAGTGATATCATCACAATAATTTTTATGTATATGCTTATATGCTTGATCCGTCTTTCCTAAGAGAAAAAAAAACAAAGAGCAGCTTGTATGTAAGTAAAAGGGTTTTACTTGTATGATCCTCTGGCGATTCAATTTACTTGATGCATTTGAACGTGTGGGTGTGAAAAACTGAAGCCTGCTGGAAGCGTATCGTTTCAGGACGATTGTGACATGAAAACAAAAAAAATGTTGTACGTATAGAAGGCGAATTTAAAATGAAAAATCGGATAGGCGTGTCATATCTCATATAACATATGTCACAGAGAAGAAAAGAAGTGTCATGCATGCCAAACCATGGGAAATGTTAATGCATTCCATGTGTACCAGATTCAAATACATGTACGTACACGCACGTTTATTGTATTCAACTACCGAACAGGCCTTTACTCTACTTTTTACTGTAGTGCAATTTCATAATAGAAATCGCCAGTTTTTTTCTGTATCTTGTCGTCATACGCATATGATAATTTTAATATTAGGGAACGGGTCCGTATTTTTGGCTTGAATATAAATATAAATAATTTTGGACATTTTGAGCATGCACATGTGTATCTCATTCATTATTATCAATCAAAAATTATTGTTTCTGCGAAGAAGAGCACAAAAGAACTTTACACTGGCCTTTCAAGAACATTTATTTCATGGCTCTTTGTAAATCATTCGAGTGAGAGAAAGAATATACAGCACATGCATAATTGTTTGAATTGTAACAAATGGTCGGAAGAATTCATATAAGAACTTTTTAATTTAAATGTAATATTTTTTCACTAGGCTGCAATTCCATTCTTTTGTGCTGTTATAACTTTAGAGAAACGTCTGCATACCAAACACCGAAGAATGTTCATCTTTTGTCGCCTTTTACTCTTAGCATGTCACATCACTTGGAATGACACTGACAAGTTGGAGCTAATGAAACAAAGGGAATTAGTAGTAATAAGCAGCATAATTTCTTGACATGTGCCCGGAATGGAAAGGAATATTCCCCCGTGTGTAAAACCATCATTACATCACCTCAAAAATAACTTTTCCATTTACGTTGTCGTTGGTTACATGTGGATTTATTCGTGTAATGAGGTTCTTAAATGTCAGTGCTGTCGCTGTTCGCTAATCGCTCATGTCGATGTGTTTGGTTAAAGTTGTGTTTAAAATATCCATATCACCAAAAGGTGTTATTGCTGTACCGCATCATTACTATTAACCAAGTAAAGTTGGTCGAAGTCTAAAAATTTACTGTAATATCTTCGTCATACATACAATTTAATATAAACAGCAGAGAAAATCCATGAGCATATATAGAACCAAGCACGTCGAGTCAGTAGGTTGGCATCGTGTTTCACCGATTGACATCCGTGTAAGTGATCATGGAACGGAAATACAATAGACAAAAAATCCTACACGTTCACACACTAGTATGCATCGTATTATAATAATAAGGGTTGGTGGAAGTAGTTGCGTTACGTGTGTAAATGTATCAAATATGTGAGTTCTTCAAAATTATTTGGGTTGGGTACATGGTACGCGTCGTGACGATTGCCAACTGTCATCATCGTCTACCGTGACGTGTTGTGAGTTTTCATGGAAAGCTTGTAAAGTAAAAGCAAAATTTATTGTTCTTTTTTATTATATTTTAAAAGTAAAGCAAGTGAAACGTGAAAAAATTAGATAATTTTGCTAAAACAATTCTGACTTTTAAAAATATGTTTAAATCAATTATGTAACAGGTATTCAATATGTATGCATATAAAACTTGCTAAACTCAAACTTATCGTGGTTTATCATTTGTCCTAATAATAACAATTCTTTTGTATCAAATTGGGAAGCGGTTTGGTTTGTTTTATGAAATGAAGTACTTTTTGTGCTTTAATGCAGCTTACGAGCAATTGAACTCAAAAGTATGCTTTTACGTCCTCCATTTTTAAATGAAAAAGGACGCACGATAGATCAGTGACAAAGTATTTAAAATGTCGTATATTGAGATCCATGATGCTCGCTACATTAAAATATCTAGCTTGGAACGAAACTCAAATATTTTTTGCTGTCTTGTTTTTTTTGGATATTTATTTAGTTCATAATCCCATAGTAGAAATAAAAGTATGTCGATCTATAATATTATCTGTGTTATATGTAGGTATTTATATAAAATAGAAACAAAGTATGTGAACACATAAACCAAAAGAACGCGACAGAAAGAAAAGAGCTTTCGATGAGCGAGGGAACCATGGATATTTCTCCACTCTGCTACCAATGAAATACCATTGGAGTCGACATTGTTTTAGAATTTTTTTGAAAATACAATTACTTGTCAAACCCTTTCTTTTCAGACCTCATAAATTAAATATTTTTCTTGTGTGCAAACAGAACATGCAATTACATTGTTTCCAAGGCAGGCAAAGGCATTTTACAGTTATCCAAAATCCAGACATGTGCATTTACCATGCATACTAAATACTATTTTGGAGTGTGGTCCTATCTGCACTCTGAGAAACAAAAGGGGTAAAATTTCGAGGATGCGTTTAAAAATTGATCTATGTACACAAAAAAACACGCACCATGCAACACGCTACACTGACAGCATATCTGACTGGTTACATTATAAAGCCAAAGGACTAAGGACATTTTTTTATTGCTATAAGTATATAGCATCAGCCCATTTCATGATGAAATAGTTCTATCTATGCACTATTTCCTACGGATAGTTTATGCTTTTACTTTTCAAAAAAATGTCGGTTGCGCATCTTTTGTAATATGTACTTGTAGCAAATATGCACTCTCTGGATTTACAATCCATTTTCTACTGAGCGACCAAATGCCAAAAAAAAACTTATCACCATATACATGTCAACCCTAAAAGACAAAATGTACAACAAAGCAATGTGGAGTACAATGTACGGTGTTGGTGATGTTGGTGTTGTTATTGAGAATTGAAAAAAAATCTCCTCGGTGAGTGGAGCACATTGCATATAACAACCACAGGAAACAGTAAAACAATTTACTGAAAGATAAGTGTGCGTCCTCCTTTTCTCAGCCTTTGTGATAGTTACCACCACGTTTATTTGTGGAAACAATATGATGCCATTTTTAGAAACATCGTAATAGCATCGGTCGCGTAATACAACAACGCAACGACAAAGTCAGCTCAGATTGTGTGAGAGAAGTGAGAGATGATGTTGCATTTCATTCTTTTTTTGTCTCTCTTCCTCTTTTATTCACTCCACTTGCTCACAAAAAAAGGTTGATGATGGTGTTGATGTTGATGGTATGGCATGATCATATTCAAGTAGAGTATATGTGACAGAAAGAGGGAATGGGAGATTTACAGAAAAGTTAAAGTACAAAAAAACTTGTACAATTCTTTTCTTTTCCGCAACTATCCTCCTATTGTAGTATATCAAGAAACTGAACACAAAAAAGTATTAAAAGTAACTTTTAATGAAATAATATTAGAAGGAAGGCTTGTTACAGTGTATTTATTCGTGCAAAAAAAAAAAAAAGATATATTCTTGCGATAAGGAAGACTAATAGCAACGCAAAATAATTTTTTTTTTCGTCCTAAGAGTCTTCTCTAGTGTCAAGTTGATTGCTATTCAATTTAATCTTTCTTTCACGGGAGCAATTTTCTTGATATGTGTTGTGCTACACAGACTTTCGCTATGAGAAATGCATACTTTTTTTTATCAATCCTTAATCCTACTATATAAAAAATATATACATGAGATGAGTACAGATATTTTTTTACGCATTTAGAAGCATCTCCGACGAATAGTAGGTTTTTTCAAGAGGAAAAAATAAAAAATGCATTTTATCAAATTATGTTGACTTCGGTACACAACACTATCCAGATATCAGAATGAAGGATTAATGCAATATATGTACCATGTACCTTAAGTCGGTTACCTATGTAGTACAACAAGACCGACTAACTAACATTAAATATACGAGCTTCACTATTATGTGTATATACCTTTATGAGTCAGTCAGTCAGAGAGTGTAAGAAAATGCTTTTAAATGATAAAGTTTTAAGTAATTTAAATATTTTGACTTATAAATTTACTAAACCGACTGAGTGGCGTTGTCGGTGATTAGGTGTATAGAGTTAAACGTGAATTGATATATGCATATATTCTTATTTACTATACAAGTTTCTTGTTTCAAGTTTTTAACTTGTCAGCAACTCGTGAAGTAAACTACTAAAGTAACTTATTGAAACCTAATAAATGAGTTAGTACATATTGATTTATCACAGAATTTCTGTTTATTAGCAAAAATACAAAGTATGTAGGGCGCTGGGAACTGCTACATGCAATTAAATCTATTTTGAATGTTGCTGAAGTACTCATTATTGGCAACGAACGAATTGATAAACAAAAAATGAAAACTGTCTCTTTTGTTGTTTGTCTCTTTTTCGGATGTGGCTAAATTAGGGAATGCTTACAAGGTTTCGTCCATTATAATATTTTTTGTCTGTCTTGCTCACTAGAGAGAATTAAATAAAAACTCTCTGAAATTAAACTTTTCATTCCATTCTGAAAAAGTATTCAAAAATTTTGTAGATTAAAACAAACGAACTAGTATATATATTCTTATTCTTAAGTATTTCATGAAAATTTGGCAAATCAAAAGAGATTGTATAGGTATTTAAAAACGTAGAGTAATTCTTCTTCCATGGCTTCATGCACAGTTGCCAAAAACCTATGTCGACGTTTGAACATTTTATCAGAGGAATAAGATGGCATTGTATTGTTTTATACGCATAATAGAACATTAAAAAAGTAAACTCATGTAAAAGATATAATGAAAAAGCGTGATTTTATAGCCTGTAAATACACTGTTGACTGTAATGTGAACAAAAGTAGATTTGCGTCGAACGAAGTAAGGTAAAACAGTAACTTGCCAAAAATACTAAAGCTGGAATACGAATAGTTATACCAGTTAAAGAAATCAATCATTTTAAA
>JAQFZH010004893.1:0-11302 GCA_034695485.1 Entomobrya nivalis
TGACCATATGAACTGGTATACAAAGTTTCATGATAATCAGATGAAGTGTACTCGAGATATCGTGCATACAGACGGACAGACAGACAGACAGATTCTTTCTCCCACTCACAGCCCAATCCCAAAAACACACTACGTGCGTTAATAAAAACAACAACTTGACAAAAAGCTAACTTCTCTTCTTTTCACATATAAAATCTAACAAATATTTAACGAGGCACAACATTAGAAATGGTATTGCGTCCAGCAATTGTCTGGAACTTGATGATTATAAAAGAAACAGCTCTGGTTGTTATGTGAATTCAAATTTTAAATTACGAAATCTTCTTGCCGGACTATTGTTGCATATGTAACAATTTTAGAATACTGTTTTTAAAAAAAATCGTTTTAGAACATCTCAATTAAAATAATTTCCGTTAGACGTGTTCGATTTAGAACACCTTTATGTCACCCATACTTTACATTTATCAAGACGCCGATTATGTATGGTCTAGTGAAAATTTAAAACTCATATTGCTCGACTTCATACGTTTCGCAAACAAGTTACATATTAAATTGCACTGTCAATCACAACCTTTGAAATTTAACTTACGTCAACAAAATGTCATGTATTCCAATATTAGTCAAATATTAAATAGAATTGATATTGTGGTGATTGGCAGAACACAATTTTGAAAAGTAATACAAATGTTATGTTTTGATTTTTAATAATAAGCTCAACCTTGGCTACTCGAGTCGACCACTAGATTTTAAACGATCGATTATTGAGTTCATTGGTTTATTTATCACTTTATTACACCAAAGGCATAACTCTATTATGTCCAAGAACTCATACCATGTTAACTCATTTAATATATGGAACTTGCGAATAGTAGACATAAATTCCCACTGCTGTTAAAATGCCCTCTTTTAGAGCCAATCAATTCAATAGAATATCTCATCTAATAAGTTCTGAAGTTCTAGGTTTAATTCCACTTCGATTTCAATACGATAAATGCCAGTGGCGTGTTAAAAACATGCCAACAACTTTGACACAAAAATCGTTTTGGTTTTCTATTTCAATCGTTTCTACATTTGTATCTCTGCTTGAATTTTACATTCATCTTAAAAATATTCAACCTCTAAATCTCATTACTGTACTATGTCATTGGCTACTTTTTATTGTACAAGTTGCAAGCTTATTGTATGTTTTTGAGTTGCATAGAAAGTCGAGTACTATTGCAAGTTTTTTAAATGTTATTCTCAATCAATCTTTCCCTTCATCATTACACCGTACATCCAACTTAAGTGTTAGTCATCGCGTTTACGTATTGACGCTTCAAATCTTTCCCATTTCCGTTTTACTGTTTTGTAATTTCTTGTGTCCGGTTTTGTTAAGTTTTTATCCGTGTATAAATCAAGTTCATTACAAGTTATTTCCGTCAAATTCTATTTTAAGAGTTATTACATGAGCAACTATATTTATTGTTCAGTTATGGTCCCTATTTTCTGTTGCAGGAGTTGCTACAGTTGCTATCGAAATTTTACTTGTGGCATTGTATGAAGTTGGCGCTAATGTCAAAAATCTCTGGTAAGTCAAAATACGACTTTGCGGTAAAATAGTAAATCAATATTTTTTTTAAACATCCTAACGTTTTGTAGCCGTTATATCATAAGCAATTATTTATTCACAGGATACTTTTGGCACATCAAAACCCAACCAATTACGAGAGTAGTAAATTCTATTATCGCCAACTTCAGATTTTATTGTGTCTAAGCAACGAGTGTTTTCAAATCGTCATAATTCCGGTGGCCCAGTTTATTGGTGCACTAGCAATCATTTGCTCACTTCTTTCAATCATAATATTTCATCAACTTATGCCACTGGCGGGATTGGCAATATTAGTTTTAGCAATGGCGTGTGGAGTGATAGTGGATGTTAGTATGTTAGATATGGGAAGCACACCAATGCGGTATTCTGGTAAAATTCTGAAAAGGTCAAAGAAGTGGTATAAATGTAAGTTGTCGTGGAAATTTTTTCGAAGTTGTCCAATAATTGCATTAAGAGTAGGTAATTTTTACAAAATAGATAAAAAGAGAGGACCATCTCTAATCAGGTTTATTTTGCAGCGAACCATATTTCTTGTATTGCAAGCAAAAAGGAAAATTGCCTCTGGTGTTTTTGTTTCCTTTCCAGAATGTCGGCATTAACGAAAACATGATGAAATATGGACACAAAAACGATTTTTTAAATGTTTGTTTGATTGGTACATATTTTTAGCCATTGTGAAAGTTTACAAGGCAAAAACGATATGAGAGGTTCAAAAAACATAACGGTGACGGAAAGAAACAAGAATCAATACAACGCTCTTAGCCAAATAAGCTTACTAATTTATTAATTTAGATAGATTTCCATTTTATTCGTGTAATTTTTGATGTGACGGAATATTAATACAAATTTATACTAAAATAGAATATGTATCGTTAAAAATGGATTGGTATGAAAGCGTCAAATACGTGTTAACGCATAACAATACAAGAAGAATATTATTTGTCAAATGTTTTGGTGAACTTAAACACTATAGTTGAAATTTTATTGGCATACCAGTTTATTACAACTTTTTAGGCGAAATTTATTTAATCGACATTTATTTTCAAGACTTTAAGTAAACCAATTCATTCGAAAATATTCAAATATCCTTTTTTGTTTTTACTAAGCCTGGTCGAGCCGATACAAACCCAAACAAACAATACATAAAAACAAGCATTTATATGTATTCGACATGCATTTGAAAGATTGTTGGTCTCCATTTTGATCTCAAAACCACATGAAGAGACGATGATATTATTTATGCTAAAATACACACATACTATTTACAACAAAACTGAACGTTTTCGTTAATCAAATTAACTTAACAAAAATATAATATATAGGATAATACATTGCAGATATAGTCGTTGTAGCTTTTAAATTATTTAACCATCAAAACATTAATAATTCTAGCCAAACAAAACATGCGTACTACCAGAGGCTTACTGTTTTCAATATAGTTTGAAAGTCCCTGTCTTATTTTTAGTAGTAAACAGGATAGCACAAACTTTATCATACATTTTCTAGTAAAACCATGTTTCTTATACCTACTGATCATTCTTGTGGTTCTTAATTTTTCTGGGATTCTTGAGAAAAATCTCCTTGAAATCTAAAAACAAATCCAAAAAATAGAGAAAGATTGAAAGATGGTCGTTTCGATAAGATAATCACATGTGGTTAACACCGTGCTTATGCTTACTTTTGTGAACGTAAGTAAACAAAACAATAAGGATTATACTTTACGTAGGCCTATATTTCCATGATAGTGTTTGGCATATTTTTTATGGCTGGGATAGTACATTTCAGAAATTGGAGCAATACTGTAACTAGTGTACACATTTATTCCAGGCATACACTGTTATTCAATCAAAAATTTGTCTAAATCCTTACGAAAGTAAAACCGCAGCCATAACACGTTTGCTAATATCTGTTCTGTTTCATAATTTGCAAATTCTCTGAGTCAGCATCTATTTGGCTCACATCATGTGTTCTGATGAAGACGTCATAATATTTTATTTTGTATAGCCAAGCTATATATATTGTTTCGTGACAATTTTTTTTTACTGAATAATGAATTGCAATTTCTGTTTTTGTTGATGTAATAGTACTCCTGTAACATTTAATGTTGGTAATGAGATAGTTGGATATTCAATATGACCAAATACGAACAATGAGTTTACGACACTTACACAATTCTTCATTCACCTAATAAATTCATTTATGCATTCATGAATATACAACAAAATGTGTTGCATTTGTTAACAATTTTGATGCTAACTTTAGTAGCAGATGACTTGCCAAATGATCTGTTGTTATTAAATCCTGTTCTGCGGAACCCTTGATAATTGCTATAATCTTTAACGTTTATTGTCTGGTTAAAAATGAAATATAAACCACCACACATCCGTGTAATGCTACTGATTTCGTTATGTTGTCCGTCAATCGGTATTCAAATTCAGTTTTATAAAAACAAAGACTACACAGGTAAGTAATAAACCTAAATGTAACATTTTATCGAACGTATACAAACTTCGATTATATTTAAACATTTTGTTGTTGAACAGATCTACTTTTCGAAAGCAGTTCGCCCACAAAATGTAACAACTTTCCAGGGAATAGATCATTTCCTATAAAAAGCATCCGAACAGATACCTGCGTAATGCTCTATTGGCATCCTAATTGCGTTTCATCAATCAGCTTTAAAAAGCAACCTGGTTACCATAGGTAGACAATTTTAACGTATACTTTTTAAAAATTTCGGTAAAATGAATGTTTCTGTAACAAACAAACGTAAGTATTTTGGTTTAAACTTAATTATGCATTTCAGTAACACTCGTAATCATAATTGGCCACTTGCCTCATTTCACGTGTGCAAAAGTCAAGAAGGAGGTTCTCAGCTCAATGTCGACATTACAACATATTACGAGCTTAATAAGCCAACAAACGTGCCTGAAGTATTAGAAAGCTATAGAGGAATATGTCGGTGTATCAATGTCCCTGCTTATGTACAACAAATGGAGAAATGGTCAATCAACAATCACGGCAACGAAGTTATGGTTTATTTTGAATCAGACTGTAGAGCGGCCAAACATCCATCATATTTAGTCAGAGCAGGACACTCGGCTGATTCAAGAAAAATGTTTTTATTTCATGATACCACCACAAAAGTTCCATTACTAGTACGATCAATTGGTCCAGACCCGAATTCTGCATATTTTAAAGCGAACTGCTTCTATGACACTTCCATAAGAAATTTAAATACTCAAATAACTAATTTGCAACAAAAGTTACACCAAACCGAAGATAATTTATTAAGAACAGAGGAAAAGTTACAACACACAGAGACGGTGCTAGTTGACTTTTATACAAGCGTTCAGAATATTCAAGAGGCACGTCAGAATGAGAGTATTATTCTAACTTCAAAATTTCAGGAGATACAGACGTCTTTAGATGATAACAAGAAAGCGTTGGACGATAAGTTGGAAAAACAACTTGAGGATCTACAGGATCTAACTGACAGATTTAACAGTATTACGACGCTTAACCAAGATGGACGCTTGCAAGTTAGTCTGCTTAGCTACAAAGTCTCGGAAAGTATGAATACGTCCACTAAAGCACCCGCACTATAAAATATTTTCATAGAGTTTGAAAAAGTTAAACATTTTACTATCATCTCATATAACTTCAGCCTTAATTCAAACTATAATTTACCAATAAAGCCACTTCTCCTTTTAGCCAACTTTAAATGCTACTTTCTGAGACGCTTTTATTTTTATGTACCTATACCTTTTGCATAACAGCTGGTTTCTTCTGCTTGCACTTAAAATTATTTGAAAACTTATTTGAATGCGTGCGGCAACTTAAACTGTTGGTACACTAAACTTTAATACTCACGATCAGAGTTTTCATATATTTATGATATTATCAGCAAGTCAATTTTTTCGCGAAAGATAGGGTGTCGTCAGTAATGCATGCAAAAGCTCAACTAGATTTTGTAGTATTTTAATCATTTTATGCATGGATTAAATATCTGTGTATCTAAGCTCATAGATAGAGACAAAAGAAGCTTAAGTAAAAATTAATTATTATACTTTGATTGCATCAGTTTTAAAATGTAATGGTTATTAACACTCTTAAAAAGCAACAATATAATATTAAAAATAACTGTGTAATTGTTAATTATATCTTGCTATAGGGTTTCTGCTGTTTGTTAACATGTTAAAACTGAAAGCCATACCATTAAAGACTTTAGTAACCTTTTTTGTCTTTAGATTTGTGGTTGGCTGAATCAAAAGTAATCAAATTGACACGTTGAATATTACAATGTAGTCGTAACAATCAATTTGTAAGTATCCGTAATATCATAAGAAGTGAATTTCGATGCTTATACAACGGACTAATCAGATTAGTGCCACGCTTTCTGGTTGCATGTTCCAACTCCAGCCTCTTATGTGTATGTGTTTTCAGTTATGTAATTATCAACTCCATTTAGATGATTAAAAGTTGTTATGTGCAGACCGAGCTAGCCCTTTTGTCCTGCCTTATAAGTTGTACAAAACAAGCTATCCTGACGCCTTGATTTAGCTCAATTTATATATATATATTTAGTATTCGGATTTTAACTTCAAATTTTTAAAACCATTTTAAAATTCCAGATATTTGTATTGTGTAAAAAAAGCTACACAAGAATTTGCAATGTCCCAAATAAATCACATTTTATATTTTTTTCTTACAATTATTCAGTTCTCAAAAGCCCAAATTCTGCAACAGCTCAAATCCGAGTACACCCCAACAACCAGTCTGATAACATCATCAAATTATTCATCAATAAATACGATTGATCAAATAAACTCGATTGTAACAAAAACCGATCACTTTAGCACATTGATATTGTACGATATAAATCAACTTGATTTCCAAGTTGACCAAGAGTTGCTCGAAGATAAGGAGCTCAATATTTCCATAACTTCTTACTATTTTCGTTTCACCACTAAGTTCTCAGTAAATGAGAACAAATTATTCGTACTATTTCCGGAAAGTTTTACTGATATAGTAGCCGCAATTGGAAGATCAGGTCACGGAACAAACTGCAATGCTATTTTCATTTCTGTAATGCCAGAACTACCTGATATGAACTCAGAATTCACGAATTCGTTCTTTACAAAACTTAAAACGACGGAAGAAGTTAATCCATTTAATGCCCTTGTATTTTTTATTTGGAGATCCACTATTAGTAAACCGTCGTCAATTAGTGCGCTATGTTATACTTGTATTGAGAAAAAGATAAAAGTAGTAGATCCTGACCTCCACGGTGTTTCACAACTAAAACTGTTTGCATTCAATCTAAATAAGAATGGACACCAAATAGTTGTGCCAGTTCGAGGTTATGGGATTCTGTCACTAGATGACAGATTTGAAATTTGCGTGCGTTCAATGAATCAAATATCTAATAGAAACGATTTTCACCGTTTTATTCACAACTGCTCAATTCCGGTGGCATTAGTGTTACCACTAACAAGGCAGCTTAATATATCCTTCGCATTGAAATTGGGTTCACGAGCCCAAAAACTTGAATCACGATGGTGGTTTAATGGGGCTTATGGTGAAGGTTTGGTGAGTGAATATCCAAATCAATTTTTGGTCACTCGGGGTGCATCTATAATACTGAAATCTAGACCATTGATGGCGCTAACTTGTTTAGAGTCTGCCGATTTGAAGACGTTTAATTTTTTTCCTACACACTATATTAAACTGGAAATATGGGCAGTATTTTTAATTGTTACGCTCGTATATTCCATGATTTATAAAAACCTGAAACGGGGACTCGTCCTTTTTTGGACAATCTTTGGAATTCCTATTAACGAGCGTTCACAAAATCGAAAAGTGATTGGTTGTTTTTATATATGGTCGTATTTTATTGCTTTAGCATGGCAGAGTAATATATCCTCGGATGTTTTAAGCATTAAAGAGTTTCCTACAATATCCTTTTTAGTGGGGAAGTCATTTCGATTATGGACACACAAAAATGTAGCACGTATTTATCACCAAACTGCAAACAATTTGTTGGGTGATGATGCAACTTTTGGTAAAGGTGTTGATGAATATATACACGACGTAATATTAGATCCAATACTGGGATCAAACAGAAGCGCTGAATTAGTTCGAAAATTGTCGGATGAAAAGCTGATTGTATTTACCTTTTACGATAGAAATTACGAATCACAAGTTTGGAAAAAAGGTACGTTTGTTAATATGGACAATATTTGTAAATCGAATCCATATAATACTAAAGTTGACTACCAAATAGCTGATAGAGTAAGAATATGGGGGTTAGACTACGCATCAGTACTTTTTGGGAGACTAGTTGAAAACGGGTTCGTGCATCATGCTAATAAACTATTCAATTTTAGTAATAAATTTTTTCACGGATTGTCGCTAATACCAGTAGAAGGATTTTCATATCCTACTCCAGTACCAGTAAAAAGCTCACTAGGTGTAGTTTGCCTTTGCGTTATATCTTTGCAAGTTTCCTTATTCGCAGGTTGGATCATTGCAACATGTATAACCAAATGTTGTAAACTTAAAACACTAAATAGGGTAAATGATATTGTTGCGGTAAATTTAGGTAAATTGAAGACATCGCCATTTAGAAAGGCAAACTTAATTCGTGAATGTGTAGAATATCTCGTAAAAAGACGTGTCAAAAAACTTTAAAACATCAACATTACGATTATGTTTGAATACAAAAATAAATAATAAATTTCATTAGTAATGCAAAATACAGTTCTAACTAAAATATGGTAATCCAGAAGAAAAGATGTAGTTTGAGAAAAACATGTGAACAATATTTGTTGATTACAACCTTTGATTGTTTTGCGCGACGTCAAAATATATTCGATATTCTTGCTTATACTGCTAGATTTTGCGACTATAAATATGTACAATCGCATGCATTCCCCCAAAAAGACAAAGTCCCATCAATTATCAAACCGGGCACCATAAATTGAATTGTAAACAATGTGCACCTTCCTATTGAATAGTATTATTCCCTAGTACAAAAACAATATGAAATATATTATGTCACTTGTGCGAGAAAATGGAAATTATATCTGCTTTGCTTGCATAGCAAAATACATGAATGTATAGTTAGTATTGTAGCAAGATAACTATATTGTCAAGCTAATGAGCTGTGTCTTTAAAAAAATGTAATCCAAAATGTATAAAGTGTATGAGCTTTAGGAACATAAAATACATGTTTTTATTTTAAATATTAATTAATAAAAAGGTTATTGATATTGGTTTGTGTAATCCCTTTATTAAAAAGCCACTTAACCATACTACAAAAACGTTAAGTCGTGTTTTCATTTTTTCCAGCACAGTGTCTTCAACATGTTGATGCCTTTGGTAAAACGAAAAGCTTTATTCAATAAGTCCAACGATATTTGTCACTTCAGTACTTTTTAATTAACCCTTTTTGGTATCCAGGCCTTCTCGTTGGTTAATTTAATCAAAATATTTGTTTAAAATTTAAAGTATGGCTTTAAGAATCCATTATTATGACTAAGTAAAAGCTTTGAGTAAATGCATTGCTAGGCTTACACAATTGTAGATTATATAACTGCCACGCCTTTTTGTGGTGTGTTATAACCTCGAGTATATATCCACTTGTAAGTATCTATATTTTTCTGATTATTTAATTCAGTGCATGATTAACTCCAGTGAGCTACCGTGGTCAAGCTTAAAAACTAGTTTATAATAAGAACTAGCATTTTACAAAATATTGGTTTGATGAAGCACAATTTAGATACATATTCTTCTGTACACTACAAATTTATATCACAATTTGAAAAGTTTAAATAATTTTACAATTTTTTTAATACTTATTAACTACAAGGGTAATCCCAGGTTTGCAATGTACAAATTAAAATCTTTAACTTTAAACATTTTTCTTTCAATTTTCCATTCCTCAAAATCCCAATTTTTGCAGCAACTTGAATCCAATGTTGCCCCAACCAAAAACATATTAATATCGTCAAATTATTCTTCGCAAATTACGCTTGATCAAATAAACTCATTTGTATCAAAAACCGATCAAACTAGCTCCTTCATATTCTACGATATTTATCTTCTAGATCTACAAATTGACCAGGAGTTACTTCAAGAAGAGGATCTAAACCTTTCCATATATTCTTACTATTTTCGTTTCACTACCAAGTTTTCAGTAAATGAGAACAAACTATTTCTTATATTTCCGGAAAGCTTTACTGATATAGTTGCTGGAATTGAAAGATCTGGTTACGGCACGAACTCCAATGCTATTTTTATTTCTGTATGGCCGAAACCTGCAGATATGGACGCCGAATCCGCAAATTTATTTTTCACAACATTAAAAACCAAAGAATAGTTTAATCCATTTAATGCAAACGTATTTTTTGCTTGGACCTTAATGAATAATTTGTTCTCAGTTAGTGCGTTGTGTTACACCTGTATTGGAAAACATATAAAACCAGTTCATACTGATTTCTATGATGTTTCGAAACTAAAACAGTTCGCATTTAATCTAAATAAAAACGGACATCAAATACCTGTACCGTTACGAGGTCCTTGGACTTTGACGGTAAAAAGCAATTTTAAGGATTGCCTGCGTGCGGTCAACCAAATATCGAATAGAAAAGATTTTTATCTTTCTTTTAACAAGTGTACAACTCCGATAGCAGTATTTTTACCAGTAACGAGAAAGCTTAATATATCACTGAAATTCAATTCAAATTCCCAATCCAAAGCCCAAAAACTGGAATCACGATGGTGGTTAAATATAGCTTCGATTGAAGGGTTGATTGGTCCATATCCGAATGAGTTTTTAATCACCAGGGGCTCCTCTGTAATAGTAAGGACGTTTCAATTAAAAGCTCTTACTTGTTTAAAAGCAAGTGACATGACAGTATTTAATTATTTCCCAACAAACTTTATAACACCGGAACTATGGACAGTATTTTTAGTTGTCACGCTCGTGTATTCCATGATTTATAAAAGCCTGAAAAGAGGGCTAGTCCTTTTCTGGACAATTTTTAGTATTCCAATCTGTGATCGTACTCAGACGCGAAAAGTAATTGGTTGCTTTTATGTATGGTCGTCTATTATTGCTTTAGCATGGCAAAGTAATATATCCTCGGATGTTTTAAGCATTGAAAAATTTCCCACAATATCGTATTTTGTCAAGAAGTCTTTTCGATTATGGGTACACAAGACTGAGTTACGTGTGTATCATCAAACTATTAATAGTTTGGTGGGTGAAGACGTAACCCTTGGTAAAACTATTGATGAACATACACACGACATAGTGTTAGATCCACAACTTGAATCCAACAGAAGCGCCGAATTGGTTCAAAAATTGAGAAATGAAAAACTCCTTTTATTTACTTTTTACAACAGAAATTACCAATCTCAAGTTTGGAATAAAGCTACGTTTGTCAATATGGATAATATTTGTAAATCAATTCTATACAATACAAAAGTCCACCGTGAAATATCATATAGATTTAGGTTATGGGGTTCAGACTATGCCTCAACACTTTTTGAAAGATTATTTGAAGGTGGATTCGTGGAACATGGATATAAAATATTTTATTGGAGTAACCTTTTTTTCGCGGATTGTCTATAATGCCAGTTGAAGGATTTTCTTACCCTAATCCTGTACCGGTAAAAAGCACAATAGGTATGGTTTGCCTTTGCGTG
>JAQFZH010004894.1:0-11301 GCA_034695485.1 Entomobrya nivalis
CAAGTCATTTTTCTCTTTCGTTTTTTTCTTTATCTCTGCTTGTCGATTGTCAACATCATGTTAGAAACGTGGTTCTATTCTTTAATCAAATAACGTATGTCAACCATGATCTAGGAACTTGAGATTCCGACGTTTCACATAACCTGAATAATGTGCAAACTGTTTTTTAGTTTTTATTAGACCATTTTTCCATTTCAGAGAGGATTCGAGAAAATGACATCATTCATGTACTACTGTCAGCCAAACTACACATCTCTTTAGGTTTTGGGGAGTAATTATTGCATACAAATTCGACGCAAAGTCTATGCTTGCTCCCAACATTTACTTGGATAATTGGGCAAGCTGAACATAATGTAGTGGGAGTAAAAGGTATTTTCGTGAACAATTGCTTTTGGCTGTACTAGATGTAGTGCCATATAGCAAGGTAAATTGTCCATTTTATGTTTATGAGGGGAATGGTTTGTCTTTTGAAATGTAGCTACGGTTGTGGCGTGGCCAGTGTAGATTTCTAGACATGACTTTATTAGTTGAACTACTAGTATTTTGCGCTACTTTTACTAACCACTAAGTACAGCTTTTAATTTTATGTATTACACAGTTGGTCGAATTTTTTTCTTCTTACCGTTGAGATTCAAGGAGACACTAGACTTTTTCTCAATATGGTTGACGAATGTGACTATACTTAAGGACATTGGCACATTTCCAAGCAATCTCTCTCGCTTGCAAAGCCATGCCATTGAATATGTATAACATGATATTATACTTCTTTCTATATACGGTCCCAAGAATGTGTACTGAATATTTTCTCGTTTATTCATGCATTTTTCGATGAAGAAAATAGCATCCCAAAAAACTCTCTTCTTTTAGGTTTCCCTGTTTTGCCATTGAACATTATCGAAATCGTCATGAATGTTTCATTTAAAACTTACCCTGCGTTTCTACTTTATTAGATTTTATGCATTACTGGCGAAATAAAAATGCAGGATTTTGCGTGATATTTTATGCATGAAAATTAGACGCATATTGAATTGATGATAATTTTATAACAGTAGTAGATAGCTAGTTGGTTTGGTAGTAATCAAGCTCTGACCATTTTCCAACATGATTTGCAATAGTTCCGTGAGTCAACTTTTTTCTTGATTTCCGCCCAATTTTACTGAGAATACTCAGAATATTGTCACCAGTATCACCCTTTAATAAATGCTTGAAACTGTGCAGATGCCGCCCATGCATTTTAAAGTTAACATGAATGTTTGAATGAACATATATTTATGTAGGTATTGACGCAAGAGAAATGCAGTCACCAGAGAAAACAATGACGAGGGACAGTTGGAAACTATAGACTATTATTAGCGGTTCCTTAAAATTTGTTTTACAGTTATTTTTAAGAAATTCGTATTATCTATATATTTAATCTTTTGTCAAACAGTTAATGTAACCGTAAAACTTAAGTTTAGTGAACCTATTAATAATTGAAATGGGGCTTCCCTGTAATAAAACGCACATTTTACATTTCCGAACGATTATTTATTTTAAGATCGGTAGAGAATGACCGAATTGTGCACTCAAATTTTATTGCCAAGTTTATAATGCTTATTTTTTTAATCAACCTGATATTTGTTGTCTATTTTTAATCCTTGGTTTTACCTTTACTTAAATTCTAAAACAAACTAAGAAATGCCACTTTTTAATCATATTATTCTCTCTCTACTTTGAGAAAACTCAATAATGTAGTTGGAATTATAAAAATAAATTATAGGGCAAATGCCGCTTCCGACGCCACATCAGAAGAGCAATATATTTGCGGAAACCTTAAAATTAGACATGAAAGTAAAACAATAACTGCACTATTCTAGCGGAACGAACTTAAAAACAAAGCAAAAAAACTTTATGCTGCTGATGTGTGTTGCCTTCTTTGTGTGGCGAAGAAGAGAACAAGCTATGCTGTTGATTCTTTGCGTACCAGAGAGTCCATAATGAAATTCCACTTAATGCACAAGGGCTATTAAACTCCCATTACGAGGGGAATAAAACCGTGTTTGAGGAGTCTTTGAACAATGATAACTTTTTACAAGAGAAGCCCGAAGCTTGAACATAAAATTGACTTTAAATCTGTTAGATTACACAGCGGCCATATTGGAGGCCCTACTGCGCCTCCACGCCCTTCATTATCGATAATAATACTTAGGCTCAGTGCTTCAGTGGCAATGATAAGCATTAATGTCCATTGTCATTTGCGAGGTTGGTCAAAAAAAACGTCAAGAAAGAATATATCCAATTTTGCTTTATGTGCAATGCGGCTAATCAATTAAATTGAACAATGTACCCTAATATTAGAATTTATTTTCACATTTCAATTCTTGATGACTGATTCTGGTGACGGAAACGTATGACGAGGAATCGTCAAAAAATATTCTAGTAACCGTTTTCGTCATGTTTATATGTACATGCATCATAGAGAAAGGATGTCGGCAAACACGTGAAAAAATAAAAACCAGTCTTGACTCTCGCAAAGTCATTATTATTATTTCATTTATTGCTTCTCTTTGCCTAATCACTATCTCCAGTGAAGAAACAAGTTCTGTAGAAAATAAAACACACATGAACATTACACCGCCTACCGTCTACAAAACCGGCTATTCCCTCCTTTTTGGACCATTGCATATATTGCATTGTTGTTGTTATCATGATAATGATCATGATGCAATATAATATATTATATGTGTGTTCGGCCCGAAAAGCTGCTACTACAATTACTTCACTGGTTAAACCTATATCATCAGTATGATCATTACTACAGCTCTGTGCCGTCATATACATAAATATAAATGTTCATAGTCATCATAACTTGGTGCAATACATATAGAACGGTTTAAGAGCAAACATAAACATAAAAGATGAATAGTAGCACCAGTAGTGCGTACCCGAGAAGACTTGTGATAAAAATCACCTTGAGCGAAAAATCAGCAATACAATACACATCTATTGAGAATTAAGTCATAAAAATGATACAAATCGCTCACTTCTTCATCGGAACTCGTTTCAACTCCTTCCAGTATGAAAGAAAAACACACTTTATTGTTTTGCAATTATATTACTTTAATATGATAGAATAGGGTGAGGGGGAGGATTACTGTTTGCTATCTTTTTAGGACCGCTGATTTTTAAATTTATTTCCGTTCATTCCACCCATTCTCTGTTTTTGCGTATATTATGGGTAATAAGGGAAACGCAAGAGGCATGACCCCGGAGGCCAGTACCCTAAAAAATAATTTTATTATCACGAAAACCTTGTTGTGTGCGAATTTTTTAAATCTACATTGTGGCAGGTGTCACGTTAGCTCGCAACAAGCTACTCCTAATTCCTAATATACATATGCGCCTCTATTGTATAATGATATATAGTTAGCTTAACTATTTTTAGCAAGGATGAGATACAAAATGCTTCCAACTTTTTCGTAATAATGTCACTAAATTGTATTATGCCTATTCAAAAGATAAATCTGTAATGTAGCGAGCTTTTATCTTTTCTGCTTCTATTTTTTAAAGTTTCAAAAATAAACATGGTTATAGTATGATACGCAAGATTAGAAAATTCATATAATTTAAATAAAATACTTTAAAACTTGCTTGTAATCATATGACTAAAATTCTGAATAATTCTGATTGTAAACAAGAATTTTATGTGCCAATGAAGTAACGCACTGCAAAACTGTTACCACAACTGGTATTCTTTAAAGTTTCGACAGCTTCTATTATCACGCAAATTATGAAAATACTTTTACCAGATAAACCAGTCTATTCTTAGTGGTAGACGAATAAACACTATATGTACAATTCATTTAAACGCGAATAGTTAAAAAAAAAACTTTCATGCTGACAAGCATGCCGTGTCACAGAACTTGGTGGTAGAGACCGAGGTTCTCCATCGCCTAGGGTGGCTTCTAAAGATCACGTTTTGGTCTTTCATTTAGCGTTCTTAATCGTGTCATCAGATGCCCAAATCAAATTTGCATAGGTGTTTGTGTCAATTTAAGAAATAATTTAAACGTGTTACACTCTAACACACTCTTGATTGTCTTAGGCCAGGTCACCCAATCAGTTCATTGTATTTTAATTGTGTTTGTGAGAGATACTTATCTCATATCTAAACTTAACGAAGATATGTATGTTTATTGTTGATGTAAACTTCCTGTCGACTCTTTACAATTAAAGTTGTTTTAAACTTGCTTTCATCAACTGTGTTCAGGACCTTATTTTTAAAATCCTTGAATTTTAGCTACACCTTGTTTACTTTACTGAATATATGATAATGTCATGGTCATATACATGTGACATAAATGCTTTCTCAGTAAATCATGCGCTCACTCTCCAACTACGAAGTAGCAATACGTTCAAGAAATATTTATTTTCAACTATGACCGAAATGAAATAGGTAAGAAAATGGGGAAAGACATTCGTAGTGCCTAATTTTGATGCACAACAGTCTGAGAAATTCAATAAATCACTCGAAGATAAAAAATGTGTAACTGAGAGCATTTGGGACAAAAAACCGAAACCGGAAAAAACGCAATAATGGTCACAGTCTCTTGTTTTACCTTATTCATCAATGTTGCTCTTCCTTTATCACTACTACAAATTGTGTAGTGCAATGTCTGCAGTAAAATGTAATATAAAATATCTGTTTTAATATTATTTACTACGCATTTAAGTGAAAATTCGATGGAAATGGAAGTATTGAGAAAGCTTGCCATCCCTGTGCAGTCTATAAAAATATACATTTTAACCATTTTCTTTAGTGAAATATGTAAGCATGAAAGTGTTTATACTACAATGTACTGGATGTAGCATACCATTTCGGTTTTTTGGAGGAACCAACAACAATCTGGTTCGCCACCGAAAACGAGAAGACTCTAATAAAACATTTTTAGCCACGCTGGCAGAAATGTGACGAGTCAAGCTGAACGAGCAAGTGAAAACGAGGGAAGCGGCAAGAAAAATATCCTAAAGAAACATACATCACCAGCCCCATGACATTCCTTTACAATGAATGTCTGCATCTGTGTCAATCTCATAGTCATGATTTATGGGAGCTCTTCGCTCTAGGTGTCCTCTCCCTTTGTTCCGGATTTTGATCACTGTTGTATCTCCTCTAAAGGATGACTGCTGCTGCTACCGCTATAATGAATTCTGAGGGAGACCATTTCTTTGGACCATACTTTGTCTGTAAAGCATTTTGACGACAGCGGAAAGTAGTAGCTTCACTGAATCAACCGACGCTGACGATGAGCTATTCCGTTTTTCTATTAAACTCAATGGACAAGAAATTGCTAAAGCTTCGCAGTAACCTTTTAGTTTTGTAAACACTTTTAAGGAACGTCTTATTATCAGACTTTGATACATTGATTTAAATAATGATCAAGATCACTTACTAATTTACACAAAATGTGCGATGGGTATCTACTATAAAATTGAGTTTCTTTTCTTTTCTATAAAATCTTTTCACATTTAATCATTTAAAAAAGACACATTCGGGCGTTTCGTCCAACTGCTTAGTTGCATAAGACGAATTTTAAAAATATTTACAGAAACTCTGAAAATGTATCATGAATATCATGACTTTTCCTGTATGAGTTGAACTTAATTTGCCTTTTAGTACATTCAATTTTTTACAGAAATCTAAAACTTTCATGCTATTATGCTTTATGCTAACAAAACCAGACGCAATATCAAATGTGTAGATCTTGCACAGATAGTTGGAGTGCAAGAACTTGGATAAATGGTATATGTTGAACAGGAGAAACATACATTCTGCTCTGCTATATAGACAGTCTCACACAGCCCTTAGAACAACATAGTAATGCATTGCGTTTGCTGCTTTTCCATGTTTCCATGTAATGTGTCATCATCATCATCATCTCGCTCTTCGTCACAGACTCCTGGCGCCACACATCTCTTAGCTTTTCATCTAAGAGCATTGTGTTCACTTTGCACAAGTGAGCCGTGCGAGCCTCTTCTTGATTCTCTCTTAAGTCTTTCTCATATGCTTCTCCCGACTCCTTGGCAAGTATTTACTCTCAATATACACATAGCTTTAACTGTCATTAGTCCTTTTGTAAAACACGCTGCTTTCCAAAACTACCCGACTCTATGCGTTATATTTTAGGTAGTCTAGAACCCAAGTATCATTTGGTTGAAACTATAAATGAGATATCTAGATGAATTTTCTTTGGATCCTTGTGCGATATTTCGATAGATATGAAAATATATGCTTTTAATTCATGTATAGCAAACAACAAATTTGAATGTCCTTCATATTACTAGATTTACAAGATATACAAAACAATCTAGGATGAAATTTTATTAATATGCATAATAAATTAAATAAGGTTAAATAGTTACGTTGCGTGTAGGTCAAGTCATTTTGTCGATTAAATGATAATAAAATAAAAGTCAATCAAGAAACAATATAAAATGACAGTCAACCAGTATGAGGTGGAGTAGATATTCAAACGTACAACACACTACAGAGTTAACTGAAAATTTTCAATTTGTAACTTACCCGGTCACAGCAATAGCATTACTATCAGTATAAAGAATGCAAATAATATTCACTTTCATATAAAAACCAGCTTTCTCTTTGCTGAATCAACACTTAAAATCCAGTTAATTCTTTATAACACGTGATTACAGCTGTCAACTATGATGCATGAGTTTTTCCTCAACTAGCATATTTTTTACTTGGCAGGACACAATGTTTTTTCAGGAGAAAATAATGTATAGTTATCTATGCATATAGCCACTTCTTGAACAACATACAAGTTTGAGGAATAAGTTCTAATAATTTCAATACTCTTATTTGAGTACTTTAAGAAATTGTCGACAAATGAAACATATGACTTCGATCATAGTTCAGAAAAATGTAATAAATAGCACTGGTCCATCTGTGTACCGTAACTCATGCCATACATAATGTATACATGTCCTTCTGAGAAGTACAAAAAAATGAGCAAGTCACAAAGCTTTCACAACTTTCACCAACTATGTCATAAAGCACAACCTGTGCCACGCGACAAAAGATTTATTACATGATTGCAAAACATTGGCAATCCACCAAGGGTATTACACGCTAGTATTTAAGAATTGTCAGTTTTTATCCACATTTTTTTTCTGCACACACTGGCTATGTTTTTAGAGAGACTCATTCGCTACTAATATTAATAATATATACCACAACACACAAATGAGCTTGAGAGAGCAGTTTCAAAACGAAGTGTAAAAATAATACTAATATGCTCGTAAGATTGCTGACAACAGCTTTCACGATGATCAGAAAGAATCAGTTTGTGTGTGCGGAAAAAAAGTGAAAGAGAGAGAGAAAAAATCTCGTGTATAATGTGATGAGTGCAACGGGTACAGTCAGGCAGCCAACACCAAAAATAACAAACTGAATTCGGAAAGTCTTATTGGTATAAAGAGACTCTCTCTCACACTGCCGTATACTCTGGCTATCTTTCAATGCTTTTTTGTTCCAATGTTCTAATATGAAGGTATAGTATGTGTGCGCGGAATATCATACTTTCTACTTTCCTTCACTCACGTTATTATTTTTTTCCTGTGTGAGCATGTATTTTTTAGATACTTTTGTACGACTTTTTTCCCCGTACATGTGTGGTGGTGGTGACGAGGATTCCAATGTCAGCCGGGAGAAAACAAGTGAGCTCCCTACTATCCAGTTTTTGCTTTTCTTTGCACGAGGAGAGAAAAAAACTTCTCAACAAAAAAAAGAAGATAGATAGAAAGAAAGAAATGAATTTAATATTGTATGTATGGTATGTATACATCTATGCGTATACTGTACACAATGTATGTAGATATATTATGTATTTCTCCTTATGATTGTGGGGGCACCAAAGTATTAACTTATACTGGCAGTATCTGTAGTCAGGAGAAAAGAATGAAAAAATGTCCATTTGAGAATGGAGCTCAGTTCAATTGACCTTCATCTAGGAAGAGAAGAGATCCTTGTATAGATACACTGCTATGTTGCTTGTGTTCCTGCGCCAGTCATATAAACAAAATAAGCCACCATATTATATACATACTTATATAATAAGACATCATATTAGTAAATCCCGTTTTCTCTTTTATACTTTCTCTTGCATTATATAACGGTGCATGTCCATGCATATATAGTTTGGAAAGATACATACAAGCCAACGCTCACCGTTTACCACCACATAAAATACATCCAGGAAGGATATTTTCTTCAGTATAGCAGTATGGAATACAGACGGACTTATTCCAGCAAACCAAATTGACTTCTACAGTTCTTTCTTTCTATTCAAAGGTTTGTATTTCGAAAACCGAATGGCTTCATGAATGTATGGCTGCATGTACGTACGTATGTACATGCACATAGTATGATAAGTTTGGGAATTTATACGGTTATATGCCATATAAAGTGAAAACGTTGGTTCAGGAATATTAGATGATGAGAGAAGTTATATGGTGACACAAGCCGCTTTGTGTGCATTCAATACATTCTCGGTTTGTTCCGCTCGGTAGTAGTGGTTTTGTATGAGTCACATCATAATCATACTTCCTTACTTCATTTCCCCCACCAACCAAACAACCCTCTTTCTCCGTTGAAGCAATTCCTTTTGCCAGAATAACCGAATAGTGTGTATGGTGTAAATAATGGAATTTAGTTTTTATTGTCGTGTAGCACAACTACTACTGTATACTCTTATTTTGGTATTTTGGCAGCATAAAACGTACATGCTTACAACTGCACTGCACACAGGGAAATGCGTTGTTGTTATGCAATGCACTGTTTTCTTGCCGAATGGAAAGTTGAGCTGCATTGTAACTATCAAACAACTAAACCTAATGCTAGGAAGGGTAGAAAGAAGGAAGCTACACAGAGACAGTCAGATATGCTTGGATCTTTTACTATACTCAATGCTATATATGTGTGATACCAGTGCTAAATATTATATATTCATTTTTATATAGTGGTCGTACCCTTACGTTCACAGTCCGAGTGATGCCGAGTGATTTGACACAAAAATGTTTTGGTTTTTTATAAATGGGTTTTTCCTTTTAGATAAAAGAAAAATAACTCCGAAATGAAAAAAAAAACTTAACCGGGAAAAGTTTCTGTCTCACGCATTGTAAATGAATGAATGAAGTTTTTGTGCCAATACATGGGATAATGCATTATATGTAAAAAAAACACTTCTTGACGTTACATGCATGGTCATCAAGGACCAATCTTTTTGTTTTTACATTCTCCACAAGTAAGTCGAATCATTTTATGTTGCAAATGCTTCATACATTATTTGGCTGAGGTCGGTTCAAATACGACAACTCATTGAGGTTCATGGTGGTAAATGTAATGAATTTCTTTCACAAACGTCTATTTGCTCACTTGTTATAAAAAGTTAAACAAAGCTCTGAAATAATTTTATAACAAAAAAAATGTATGCATACTTGATTTACACTTATATCAAGTGGGTTGCTTTTACACTGCTGTAGGTTGCATAAAAATTATGAAAAGCTGAGAGGATTCATTATCTAATTGGCTTGTGGTTTGGTAATTTTATAATTAGTTACAGTAAAAGAATACCTGATTTATCATTTGTGCATTACATACCTATACCCAGAGGGGCAGGTCCGGTTCAATATTTTTTTGTGAGTGAAAGAAAAGAATAGACATACAAACTCAGTTTAGGCTGAAGAAATCTAGTTTCCGGTTCCCGATGCAGAACAAGATAACAGCCCTACTTATCTGTCTTGGGAAATGTTTACGACTAATTTGTTTGAAGAAAAAAATTCTTCGTTACAAGTGGCCGCATATATTTTTTTGGTGCAGCATGAAGCAGACAGAATGATAAAATGAGGTATTAGTCAGTTGAATAAAACAACTCCTCCTATTCCTTACATGTTCTAAAGAGATAATTAGATTTTTCTGGTTCAATTTGTTCTTTCTTGTCTAATTAATTTTGATTTACTTAAAGAAGATTGCTCATTCTGTCGTTGCGCTTATCTGCTTATTAATACCCAGTTATTGTTCTTCTGCGAATATACAAAAGCATATAAACTAATGACTCTTATAAGCATTTACGGATAATTCATTTGCAAAACTAATTATAAAACCTGAATATGTAATACGAGTGAAATTACTGTTAACTCGCAAATCTACTAACATTTTTCTACATTGGAATAAATATCTGTAATGTTGCCAAACGAAATATAGCATGCTCTCTTGCGTGAAGGTAGCTTCTACTTCACTAACTTATCTCATGAATATAACTTCTTTGGGATATTTACCATTACCTACATAAACAATTCAGCGCCGAATATTTCTAAATGTTGTGATATGATAACTTGATTACTGTTTTTCTAACTTGAAGATGTACATATATCAGTGTATCATATTTACATTTTTTTCTTTGTTGGTGGTGTAAGAGAATCAACTTTTATTAGCTCCTTTTCCTCTTGACAAAAATGACTTATGAGGCGGAATGATTATGTGGCTATCTTGACACTAGGATTTTTTTTTATTAATTCAGTTGCGGTTTACAAAGGAAGCGATTTTAATTCGCATGTTAATATTATATGCTTTCCAATAATAAACAATTCTTAAGAAAGATTCGAATTGTTCTTTTGGTTGTCGGTGCTGTCTCTGCTACGTTCTCATTTATATGCACATATACTTCAACAAACAGAAGCTAAAACCAGTTAATTGACGTCACTTAAACATTGTTGATCCACCTTGAAGCGTTAGAATGCGACAAGGTTGACTAGGAGGCAGCATAAAGATTCCACTTTAGTTCGCGATAATGTATTCTTTAAGATGGTAAATCATCTCTTCACGTCCACCTTCCTAAAGGCGTATCTGGTAACAAAAATTGCATCACGGCATGACATACAACATGCTACAATAAAACATTGCGCAAGAATTCACTGTAAGTTGATAATTATGCTGCATACGACATGTGAATTTTAATGTACGAATTTTATGTTTCAAAAGGCTATTGAGATGTTTCTCTCAGAATCATTGCTTTCATTAAGGTGCTTGCTATATAGCCGGCATATTTAGATGTGAATAATATCCACTTGTAAAGAGTACCTCTATATAATATGCACATAAATTCACATAAAATATGTACACTGGATAAACAATAATTTTTCATGCAACTCACAGCCCAAGAAGGGAATCTTCTTATGTCAAACTTATTTTAATCTGTCTGTTTGATCATATCTCAAATATAACTGCATAAAAATCATTTAATA
>JAQFZH010004895.1:0-11301 GCA_034695485.1 Entomobrya nivalis
CTTCTATGAGACATTCGGCGATTATTTATTAACCTTCTAGCAGCCCGGCATTCTATGACGGGCCAGTTCAACTAGTATGAGTATAATCCTCCAATAATGCTTGCTCATTGATTCTAGGGCATCTGTAGGTTAGCAGAGTGAATGAACTTAGCAAATGTCTGTCAAACAGTCAAGCAGTTACTCCTTCGCTATTGCATTTACGTCATTTTTTACCCTTGTATAGTAAGAATCAGAAATTGAATTATAGAAAACCCAACATTAAATTAAGAAATGAAGTTAAACGTTATGCATAGTTTCACTGACATGATCGATTAAATAATACAAAATAACACATTAAAATTAAACTTTTTACTGATATTCGCAGATCCTTTCGCTATTGGCTAGTTACACCATTTCCCTTTTTAAAATATTTTGACATTTCTGTCCAAAGTTTTAAATTTATTTCCATTATTAAAAAATATGCAATATATGAAAAATCAAAACAGTTTTTGGATGGCATTGCCTTATGCATACTTTTCCTGCTGTTTCTTCATTTTTTGACATTTTTTCTATGAGAGGAGCATCAAAGCATCAGAAATTGTAAAAACAAAATACTTTTAGTTTCAATTTTCTTTGAAAATCCCACAATCATTTTTGAGTAAAATCATTTTCTAAGCAAATAGCTCGGAAAGCAGATGCAAACGACAATTTGGCTTCACTTGTTGGCCAAGTTATACAAAAACAACCGAGTATGACAAGTGCAATTTGATAAGTCAAATTTAATTTTTTTTTAAAGTAAAAATACATAAACTTAAAACACGATGTGTTTTTATTCCTTAAAATATATATACATTAAAAATAATTCTTTATATTTACAAAACGAGCATTTAAAGGTCACCGAACTAAACTACAAAATACTGCAACACATAATAATTAATCATTTAATGTTAGCAGTGGATCATCACTTTGATTGCACCTCCTCGTCCAGTCTTAGCCACGTCAAATGCTTCCAGCGCATTTTCCAGAGTGAAGTTGTGAGTGATAAGCCGCTTCACATTGACACTTCCTGATGCAACCATAGCCAAAGCCATTGGATAACTGTTTGACAACAAAATAGTAAATAGTTAATTTGTGCGATTTAAGACAGCCAGGCACTCTAAAATTGGGAATATTTCTAAGCGAATATTTACTCACCAGTTTGCGTAGCGGAACACGCCTCTGATATCCACCTCCCTCACACAAGCCTTGATAATTGGCACTTCCACCTTTGGTGCTCCGTGCCCAACAATGCACAAAGTGCCACCAGACCGTGTGGCTAACATTCCCAGCGAGATAGTTGATTGAGCTCCACAAGCATCAATGGAAATATCTGGCTGTGCACCAAGTGTCTTCTCCACTTCCACTGCGAGATCTTCCGGAGTGGCACTCATGCTTACTTGAATCGTGAAATCAGCTCCCAAGTTTTTTGCCACGTCCAGTCTCTGTTGAGAAATGTCAGTCATCACAATCTCACTCGCACCCATCGCCCTACTAACCATCATGGTCACCAGTCCTATCGGGCCTGCTCCAGTGATAAGCACTTTTGAGCCAAGTGTAATCCCTGCTCTTTTGCAAGCTTGCACTGCAACTGAAATTGGTTCAAGTAGAGCTCCTTCCTCCAAACTGACATGGTTGGGTAGCTTGTGGCAAAAGTCGGCTGCGTGGGTGTAATATCTTGTGAGATTCCCATCATCTGGCGGAGTAGCACAGAAAAAGATGTCTTTGCAGAGATTGTACTCTCCTCGTTTGCAGTCAGCGCAGGTCCTGCATGGCACACCAGGTTCAATGGCCACTCGGTCTCCGGGCACGAGATTCTTTACATTTTTACCACATGACACCACAACACCAGCAGCTTCATGACCGATGACCATGGGGCTAGTAAGCACGAAATGGCCAATCCTTCCGTGTTGCCAATAATGCACGTCCGACCCACATATTCCAACACAAGCCATTCGTAAAAGGACTTGGTCGTCTTTTGGCACTGGTAATGGTCGTTGTTCCTGTAGACAAGCAAATATGCATTTTATTCGACTTTCTTTGAAATAATAAATTTATTTTATGATACAGTAATTTAAATGTCCGAATCTACTAACCAGTCTCATGTCACCCTTGGCGTGGAGAACAGCAGTAAGATTATCAACAGCAGCACTACCCATTTTAATTGCTTATTTAAATGTTTCCAGCGAAATTGTAAAAAATGTGTGTAATTTGTGATTTTTCAGACTTCTTAAGTCGAGATCTTGTTCCGCTCACAGTGGCTAATGAACTGTTGTAAAAACTGAAGATTTACCAACGTTTTTATACTCAGCTTTTCTTAATACCAAACCAAACGTTAATCCTGTAAGATCAGATTGCATTTCCCATGCTAAAGTGGCAATGCTTTTTTTACTCAATAAATGTAGCTTAGCTTCCAGTCAATCAGATTTAGGTACTTTCGCAACTCAATAAACTGCGCAATATTTTACGCACAAATTGTACCTTATCTGCATCCTTGTCAGAATGTTCATTCCGTCATTCCAGTGCAAACTAGATAAGCAGTTAAACTGGTTTATTACTAAAATTGTCATACTATCTGAATATTGACTCAGTGGCCGTAAGTGACTGACCTAACCTATGCTCTGGTGTAACTGCTGCACACGGCGTAATCCTTTCAATTCAATAGAACACACAGCAGGTCAGTCGCTTTTGAATTGCGTAATAAGGCTTTTTTACCCCATATTCGTCTTCTCTAGTACAGATGTAATAGCTTTAATGGCATGCAGCTTTATTACAAGGCAAAAGAAATAAAAAGTAAATCTTGGTATTCCAACGGAATTAGAATAGGAAGGATATGATACTATTAGCGTAAATGACAACTCGTTAAGTATGATAACAGTATGACATGGAATTCCAGAGAAATGATTAGTTGAATAAAAGTAAAACATCTTTTGACTGTGTTTGCATTTTTATCATGAACGAATGAATGGTGGTTCGTTAGTACATACATTCTAATATGTATTGCTGGAGTATTTTTGTACTTGAAATTGAAATGTTATGTTTCCAAAGCAGGAACTTGATTGAGACAATTGTATATTGCTGTTAGTTTATTGCTGGCAGTTTTTTAATTGTATATTGCTTTGCTCAATAAAAATATTTAATTATTCCACCTATTTAAAAAAAAATTATAATCGCAGAATAAAATGTGTTTTAAATTTACTAAAACTTTATCACAGTTTCGGGTTTCAAATTTCCCAGCCCCTAAAATTAAATATGATCCACCTCTTCTATCAATTTTCAACACTCAAGTAATAGCAATTTATCCCAATCCTCTTTAAATCCCCCTTTCTCACATAAATATTTGGGAAATTTTTGCTAGGATATTATCAGGTCTTTACAAATGGGATGTATTGTGTATTTACGAAATTCAAAATTAAATGAGTATAAGGCATGACTTGATGCATAATACGAGGTATGCAATATGAAAATTATTAAAATACCAATCTTTTATTCTCTATGTGTAAATTTTAAATAATAAAAACACAACAAATTACACTGTTGCGTTTATCTACCCTTTTGGAACTTTATAATAGCGTCCCGTATAAAGTTACTTACTTGGGCTACATTAACAAACGCATTTGGAATAGACCACTCACACAACCTCAACACCTGAACCCCACACAAAACACTACGTCCATTTGCACCATTACAAATTAATCCCCCACCCAGTTCCCTATCACAAGTAGACCCACCAGAATACTTTTCCACACCACAAAGCAGATTTGTCCTTTCCAGCGAAATGGTAAGGTTTGCACTCTTCAGCCTGTCCAGTCTCCTTTGGCAATCATCCCCATCGAGAATTTTGTAATCTCTGCTAACCAAACTTTTCGGTGGTTCCCTGGAAAACGCATACTCCACACCTTGGTCAAATCTCTCATTCATTTTGGGAAGAATCGGAAAATTATTTTCGTTTATGTTTTGAACTTTTCCATCCAGTTTTACAATAGCTATATCATCTCTGTAATAATTATCTGCAAACCGTACACGATTTCCTTGTTTTTTGACATCCAGCTCATAAACGTAATTTCCAAAAGTTGGCATAATTTTGGGGTCAACCCACCTGCAGTGCCAGTAGTTAAATCAGTAATCCCTGTGGTGATCTTAACTCCAGTATGACTTTTCCCAGTTTTCTTGTCCCAAACACATTGAGCTGCAGTTACCACGATGTCATTTGCAATTAAAGTGCCCCCACAGGATTTCCCCGTTGTTGAGGTAACGTAAACCTGATGTAGTGACTCCTGCTTAGATACAGGTTTTCCATAAAGATACGGCATTTGATAAGCATTGGTGTCCTTGGAAGGTTGTGGTCCCGCAGTTTTTACAATCCAGTCATGAAAATATGATACCTCTGCATACGTACTTGGTGAAAACTATGTAATCTAGTTTTTATTTCGTCGCTACTTTCTGTAATAACAGAAGACAGCACTGCAAGAAAGATGGTAGTTAAAGAAGCCATTACAAATAAGTCGACTTTTACTAACGTTCTCAAATCAAAACAGTCCTGTTTTTATTTCAAACTGAAAAACTTGAATAATACTGACATATAATTTTCGAAGATAAATGTTTTATTTGCAAATCTGAAATAGCTCAGCAAACAAACATAATGACTTTGTAATGTTTAATATCAAAAGAGTATATTTCCAAACAATTGTTCTTGAAGTACTGTAAACTTTATCACTACATATGGCAAAAGATGTGGTAAAATTCAACATTAACTCTCCGTTGAAGTAGCATCAGAAAACCTGAACGAAATAAATATAATAAATGTGGACAAATTTTTGTGAAAGCTACTACAAATATTTCAAGCAGAATGGCATATTTTAAGTATGCTGGGTTTTGCTCTTAAAATACCATTCATAACACTTAAATACTATAGCTATAACAAAATAGTGTATATATTTTACTAGAAGCATTATTTCTTTAGTTCGAATATTTATCCTAATTGATGTAAAGGGATAAATATATTTACCACACAATAATTAGAATATGAAGGATTTTAAGGTATAATAGGTTGCTATTTAGCTAACTCCTTGTTGTAATGAAATGTAATATACATTTATAACGATTAAATACAACTCGGGATATTTGGCTTTTTAAACACATAAATTAAGTTAAGTTGATAAAGGAGTTATTTTTAGATAAGTATGCAAAGGTATGTATGTAATTCGCATGACAAGAAGTTCGTTAAGTTTCAATACAAACTCACTTAAATTTTTTGGATCGGCTATTAAATGTAAAAGTTGGGACTCGAGACAAGTCTTTTATGAAAATCCCAATTTTCATTATATATGAAAGTATAAAGTATATATAAAGTATATAAATAAGACGAAGTTTAAAAAATGGTGTACTACTATATAATAATGAGGAATTTTTACACGTAGAATACTGGAATTACATATATGTGTATTTTATGTTTTTGTATAAAATTTAAGAATACGTTCATTATCCAATTATTTTTTTAAAAAAATGTATCAATGCTTATCATAAATGTTAAAATTAATAAGCAAAATTAATTTTGAAGATAGTTTCACGGTTTTTTCGATCGCTAATTGAAAACTAATTTAAAACTCAAAAAAATCAGAATTTTTGCAAACTCGCAAAATGTGCACCAAAACGAATAAGAAAATAAAACCCATTCAAATATTCAAATATTTGACATTCTTCCAGACTTATACTAAAGTTTACTTATTAGGGAATATACGAAAATTTAAAAATAAAATTACGGTATATAAATGAAGGTAAAAATTCGATCATAAAACATACACCGGAAACTAAAGCTAGAAATAAAGCTAATATCCATAATACTAAAAGTGACGTCCAGCTTGCAGCAGTAAATTTGTTGTTTATTTTATTCCTGGCACAATAAATTTCAACTTCGCTGCGGTGGTGTATTTTATCTGCTATCACATACCAGTTATACTGGGCGCATTTAAGTGTTTTACTAGTAATCTTGAATTTCCAGTATGTATCATTTAACACAGTATTCTCGTACAATTTTAACATCAATCCTGAATCTGTAAAAGATTTCAGAAAGATTTCAAAAACTTTGAAGCAAACAGAATTAGAAGACGATGCCCACCAAGTGCTCAGGGTTTCAAGAAATAATGACGAGTCATGTTTCCCAGGGTAAATCGCTTTTCTATTTCCAAATACCGCTACCAAAGATCTCAAAATATCTAATCTTGGGTCCACACTAGACACTAGAATAAATCGACTTAAAATAAACTTGTGAGTTCCAATAAAAGTTGTTAGTTTGTGATTTGCAATTCTTTCAACAACTTTAAATATCGTCGTCGCATAGAGTGTAGGAGTAGACCACAACTGTTCTTCAAGTTTACTTGTATTTTTGATCTTACCCGCGTATATAAGGCGGAGTGAAAGAAGTTCACTGGACAGTTGACTATCTCCAACTACCACAGGAATTGTAGCGTCAACACAATCGTCGATCGACTTTGGAAAATTCTGATAATTGCTTTGAGACGTAATAAAAGTGTACAACTTAAATGTGTAAAAATTTCGTAGAACACTTGTCATAAATATCCAAATAGTCATAAGAGCAACAAGTTTAGTTTCACCTTTTATTATAATTCCTATTCTTTCTATAGCCTGTTCCAGCATAATTGCGTACAGTGGTAGCCAGTGAAGTATTTTAGTAGAATGTAGGTACAATATGAGCCAACATGATACAAACGATATTAGAATCAAGAACCACACATTATAACTAAAAGATTTTAAAAATGATGACATATCTGTATTATACCGCGACTCCCATTCAACGAACACCGTATGTCGATAACCATGCACTGTTATCCCAAATGATGTGAATGTTGCGAAGAATTCTGGTTTTTCTTTTTCAAGTCTCATTTTGACCCTTAAACTATTACCAGAACCATCAACTCGTTGTATGGATTTTGGTTTTATTTCCATTGAGCAATTATAATGTCGAGTAAAAAAGGACAGGATGCAATGTGGCATTTTCATTGAATTATCCAATGGGCAAGAATGCGGAGTATTTTCAAATTTGCTGTTCACTTGTCGCAAGTTATGATGTTTCCAAACCTGTTTACCGGCAGATAATGTTACGTTTTCATAAATGTTTGTTTCTAAAAGTAGAAAATATGCAAACTGAATACCATATGTTCTACTTTTTGCTTTCTCGGCACATGGCACAAGATCTGTAGAAATTGTTCCGCTAATAATCTCAAAAACTATAAACACCGTCGCACTTAATGCTTCGTGAATAAAAAAGTTTCCTGATTTTATATTGGATGGGAATAAAAGAAAATTAACAGGTTTATTTCCATACAAGCCCTTTGGTAAATTTAGTAAATAATATAAATTAAGCATTTTACGATCAATTACAGAGTTCAAAAGAACTACAGATTCTTGTGAGCCATAACGATTTGTGTGATTGCACCACATTGATCTCATGTCGTGTTCCTTAAATGTATGTATCAAAATAATATTATAATTAGGAGCTAAGTCTTTGTATAAATTACTACGCCAGGAATACTCTTTAGCATACGTTACTATCTCAACAGTTTGTTCATAAATGGACAAGAGTAATTTTTCGTGATTCTGATGCAGATATGCCTCGTTAGGAAAATGCAAGTTTGAAAAATTGTTACTACTTCCGTACGATAACTGCAAGGTTTCCACGTAGTCGATAAAATAGGAAACTACAATAATTATATGAATTGATGATTTAGTTAACAATTTCTTTATTTTCATGTTTCTGATGTATGTTATTAAACCAAATTCAAACTGCTTCTGTCTCCATTGATACGCTGTGTAGAATTAAGATTTAAAATTGCTAATGTCAGGGTATTTAATCTAAAGTACAATTTATGTCGTCATCAACTTTAGCCTTTTTGCAAAAGTATTTGTTTTAAATAAAATATTTTCAGACCACAACAAAACAATATGCTTATTGAATTCTTTTGAATGCCAAGCACTTCGTGTAAAAGAATGAAAATCCTTAACATCATCATCATGAATGGTATTATTTATATTTATTTTTAATACGAAGAATAACAATTTCTTTACTCTTATTTTACTCCAAACATAGCTTTTGTTTATATTTATAATAATTTGTCAATAATTGTGTGCACTTTAGTTTTCTAAAATTTCCTTTCATTAGGTAAGGGTATGAATATAAATCTTAAGTAGTGCCTGCTCATTGGTGCTAGGGCCCAAGGGCATTGGCAAATGTCTGAGAAACAGTAAAATAGTGGCTCTGTTGCTATTGAACTTACATTATTTTTATCAGTACAGTGTAAGAATCAGAAATGGAAGTTTAGAAAACCAAGAGTTAAACTCAGAAATAAAGTTAAACTTTATGCATGGTTTTATTAGAAAGAAATTTATAGATTAAATAAATAATACAAAATAACATTGCAATTAATTTTAATATCCATAGCTTTACGTTTTCTTAGAATTATCGTCATCTTTCCTCAACTAATCAATTCATTTTCTATTTTCACTGCTGAGGCTTCGTAACTCTTTTACCGTAGTATTTTAAACATCCGCTTTTGTGTGGTATAAAAAGAAGTTGGTATTCAGGTTTCTTTATCAGTTTCTACCTGCTATCCAACCAACCATAACTACTTTTAAATTGAGTTCCCGTGGACTTCCAACTAAAAAACCGTAGTAACCATGTCTAAGCTTGTAAGACAATTTATTTTATCACCAACTAACATACTTTAAACTTACTCCATTCACTAACTATTAAATATTAATTTTGTGAATGTCTATATTTTCCAGTTCGCCGTCCTTCTCTTCGTCGCAATGGTCATCGCCGTTGCTACTGCCATTCCAGCCGCTGACCCATCCCCATATCCACATGCTCTTCCTGTCGCTGGACCAAACCCTAACCATCAACTCTATTACTACTACGGTTAATTCAACATCCGGTTAGTTCCGATTTAAACCATCCCCGCAGATCCTTTCGCTATTGACCAGTTACACCATCTTAAAATTTCTGCCGAACGTTTTAAATTCATTCCCATGATTAAACAATGTGCAATATTTAAAAAATTAAATCCCAATTTGGATGTCATTGTTTAATGCATACTTTTCCTGTTGTTTCTTCAAACACTTTTTACATTTCCTCTACGAGAGGAGTATCAAAGCATAATGCTGCATAATGTGAATGCAGTTTGCTATCAAGTAAGCATTTAATAAACGTAACTGCTTTAGACAGTGGGATGGTAAAATATTAATTTTATTGTTTGAATTTCGATCGGTACATTGGGAACGTCATTTGGGCAAGCAGGTAGCTGAAATATATTTCATCCACTAATAGTGTCTTGATATTTTGGTGATACCCAGAAAAGTGTCCATATGCAATAGTACATGCAACTATGCAAATAGCCAAACCGTGTGTGCAGACTTGTGACGTATCCAAAAGATGATTTGGTGGAAATTCGTGTTGGTTGTGAAGCAGAATGGTGTTATCATGAGCTGCAATTGTTAAAGATCTAGCTGATATTTCCATATCCCTTATTCCTGATGGCATATGATATGTGGATTTGAATATTAAAAACAGCCGAGTATGACAAGTGCAATTTGATAAGTCAAGTTTATTTTTGATTTTAAACAGTAAAAATACATAGACTAAAAGTCGATATGTTTTTATTTCATAAAATTTACATAGGTAAGCTAAAAAGAATTCTTAATATTTACAAAACGAGCATTTAAAGGTCATCGAACTAAAATACAAAATACTGCACCACATAATAATTAATCATTTAATGTCTATCAGCAGTGGATCATTACTTTGATTGCACCACCTCGTCCGGTTTTAGCCACGTCAAAGGCTTCCAGAGCATTTTCAAGAGAATAGTTGTGGGTGATAAGGCGCTTTACATTGACACTTCCTGATGCAACCATAGCCAGTGCCATTGGATAACTGTTAAAAATTATCAAAATAGTAAATCGTTAGTCAATATGTCTTAAGACAGACATGTACCCAAGTAAACCGACGATTTTAAAGTGAATATTTGCTCACCAGTTTGCGTAGCGGAACACGCCTCTGATATCCACTTCTCTCACACAAGCTTTAATGATTGGCACTTCCACCTTTGGTGCTCCATGTCCAACAATGCACAAAGTGCCGCCAGACCTTGTGGCTAACATTCCCAGCGAGATAGTAGATTGAGCTCCACAAGCGTCAATGGAAATGTCTGGCTGTGCACCAAGCGTCTTCTCCACTTCCACTGCGAGATCCTCTGCAGTGGCACTCATGCTTACTTGAATCGTGAAGTCTGCTCCCAAATTCTTTGCTACGTCCAGCCTCTGTTGAGAAATATCAGTCATCACTATTTCACTCGCACCCATCGCCCTACTGACCATCATGGTCACCAGTCCAATCGGGCCTGCTCCAGTGATAAGTACTTTAGAACCGAGTGTAATCCCTGCTCTTTTGCAAGCTTGCACTGCAACTGAGATTGGCTCAAGCAAAGCCCCTTCCTCCAAACTGACATGATTTGGTAGCTTGTGGCAAAAGTCGGCTGCGTGGGTGTAATATCTTGTGAGGTTTCCATCATCCGGTGGAGTTGCACAGAAAAAGATGTCTTTGCAGAGATTGTACTCTCCTCGTTTGCAATCGGTACAGGTCCTGCATGGCACACCAGGTTCAATGGCCACTCGGTCTCCCGGCACGAGATTCTTTACATTTTTGCCACATGACACCACAACACCAGCAGCTTCATGGCCAATGACCATGGGACTGGTAAGCACAAAATGTCCAATTTTTCCATGCTGCCAATAATGCACGTCTGACCCACATATTCCAACACAAGCCATTCGTAAAAGCACTTGGTCGTCCTTTGGTGCTGGCAGTGGTCGTTGTTCCTATATACAAGCACATACCGAATTATATAAAATTCTCACCAAAAAAGAATAAAAAACGGAGATATTTATTCACGTTTTTTAAAACTTCACTCACCAGTCTCATGTCCCCCTTGGCGTGGAGAACAGCAGTAAGATTATCAACAGCAGCACTACCCATTTTAATTGCTTATTTAAATGTTTCCAACGAAAACGTAAGGAATATGAGTAATTTGAGACTTTTCAGACTTCCACACAGTCAAGATCTTGTTCCGCTCACAGTGGCTAACGAACTGTTGTAAAAGCTCATGATTTACCAACATTTTTATACTCTGCTTTTCTTAAGCCTCGACAGGAATTTCCTTTCCAGGTCCCCGATCGAGCATGCATGAGTGAGCACTCCCATTTACCTCCCAT